>OZ024902.1:9044938-9047438 GCA_964017125.1 Flabesymbios commensalis | reverse complement strand
AACATGGCGCCACGATTATTATCGGGACTGCTATGAGTGGTAGGCTCATCGTCCTCATCCAGGCATATAAACTCAGAACGGAGATTATTATAATCTACGCGTTTAGCTGCAATGTAACCTACATATTAGGTGGACCACCCCTCTCCACATAGATTGGTTCCTGGCACCATCAATACTAATTTACGTGGTACCACACAAACTGCACATGGGACTTCATGATAACGAAGCTGACTTTTAGGAGGATAACGATATTCTGTTCCACACATTTCTGCTCGGGGAGATCTAACTTCATCATTCGGTCTAAATATAGGATTACCCTGCAGACAGGGATGGCTACTGCCTCCTCCCTGCTTACTATATTGTAAACCTCCCACGAAACCTGTTGAATACAAAGCATACATGTTTAATGTATTGCTATATACAGCTGAAACACATATGGTCCAGTGTACCTCAGTTTAAATAACACCTGAATGACATGCGATGCTTAACTATTTTTTCACATTGTAAGGTTCACTATAAAAACAGTGGCTCTATCTATAAGGTCACTGTCGATTACTGATCTCTAATTCACCGAGGTCACCATGGCCTCATATTGAGCTGACCATCCTCCTTCATGACTGAAATTAGTTTAAGTCACTGCGAGGCCAGCCCCATTCACTGTGTAGAGGTTGTAAGGTGATAACGCCATAGTTTTAGAAGAGCATAGGCAGAGCATATGGCGTCTATGTCAGAGAGAAAGTCCGAAAATCTGAACATTCTGTAAGGAGAATGTTCAGTTCCGAGCCCGAAGGGCGAGGATCCGTACATTATCATTACAGTATGTTCAGATTTGAGCACTTTCTCTGACTTAAACTACTATACAGAAAACAGTACATTCGTAAATCAATAGACAAACTTGTACTGACTGTATCGACAAATCCACTGAAGTAAAAATTGAACATTCTGTTCAATTTGTACGCAATTTGATTAACAGTGAAAAGTGTATAGCACCTGGGATTTATATATGCGGGTGTACAAGCTAGGGCGGACCTATGCCACCTGAGCTTCAAATCAGTTGCTCTTGTGCTGCTGAACTATCAATATGTGTGACAGACGTGATAATGACTTGTTTGTGATACAGATATTATTGTTTTGCTATCCTGTTCGAGAAGCCCACATCGCCATGACGACACCAAAAGGAGAATAGTTGATGTATTAACTAAAAAAAGATGGGAACAATAAAACTTAAATGAAATAATGTCAATTCAAATAACGTTGAACGTTGTTAATTACAAGTGAACGAACCCAAAAAATTAAAAAGCAGCCACTGTTATTTTTCAAAGCTAAATATGCTGTTTTTTGGTACCTTTATGCTTAACAACGTCCATTTCTTTCACGACATTTTACATCAGTACATCTATTTTTATTTCAGTTTCTCCAAAGCTCCTGAAAGTAGGCGTCGATGGGCTGAGAAAGTGTTCAACGGGGGACAAACTGACAGAAATGAAAAGGCTATTATAGACCTCCGACTGGATATAAGTGCATGAATGTGGAATGAGCATATTATGGGACATGCTGGGACTGCTGGACACTTTGCTATATCAAATTCGATTACACTTCTGTTTTTTTGTGCTGGTAAAGAGCACAAAAAATTATTGAGATACATCATGCGCGAACTGAAGCCGCCGTTAACGTGATCGCCTGGCCACGTTGAGAACGGAAAAACAAGGATTTTTCTCTGAAAACCCCACGCAGGATCAGCGGGGTTTGAACCCGGGACGCATGCATGTCTGGCGAGGCAGTCAGGTGCTCTTTCAATGCGTCACGTCCCCTTCTCAGGATAACAGTAACACGGGAGGTCATTTTTTACGAGCGTATAGCCTACATATCACCCCAGCAAACACGAGACCTTGACCCAATGCTGGGCCAGCGTCATAGACCCAACACCAGGTCAATGCCTCGTGTTGTTGGGCATGCATTTCTATATTGATTGTACATTAAGTATACGAGAAGTAGTAGCCAATATAACATATCGCAACAAATGCAAAGTTTCAGTTAATGTAAACAATGGCTATATGTTTGCTATCAAATGTACTTTCATTAAATGTATATTTATGTTTTTTGTGTGTCAATTTTGTTCATGATATGTGCATTCTTAGCATGACAATGTATACCGACAGTATAAAAATGGACATTCGTAGCCTAAAATGTGTACATTCGTGAAAAAGAATGTACACTTTTATGAATAGAAGACACTGACAACTGTAAGTTTAAATAAGTGCATATGGACCCTCTGTAGAAACTGGATTTAAAAATGCTAAAGTCTATATTAAAAACAAGTATAACATATGTAACATATTGCCTCATATCACACGATTTTGCAAATTTACAGTGCATATTTCGTTGTACATAAAGTAAGCATAAATTATTATTATTAAATGTTAATTTGCATATGCTCTACTAGTCTTTCACTTGAGTATACCAATTCAGCATCATTAGTGCAAGTCTGTCTTCCCCAGCG
>OZ024902.1:9023871-9044738 GCA_964017125.1 Flabesymbios commensalis | reverse complement strand
CCTTTAAACTAGGTGATGGGCGAGTCCTTTCAAACTAGGTGATGGGCGAGTCCCTTTAAACTAGGTGATGGGCGAGTCACTTTAAGCTAGGTGATGGGCGAGTCCCTTTAAACTAGGTGATGGACGAGTCCCTTTAAACTAGGTGATGGGCGAGTCCCATTAACGACTCGTGTTTGCTGAGACTGACCTTATTTTGTAAAATCATATAGACCAAAGGGTTTATTTCAATTTGAAATCATCATAATGGAGTGTGGAGGGGAGCAATGTTTTGGAAATTACGTAAGCTGGGTATAGGGGGCCTATTCTATAATGTGGTGAAGAATATGTATTCCGAAACGAAATCATGTGTTAAGTTAGCAAATGGCCTAACTGAAATGTTCACAACAAGCACCGTATAAAACAAGGGGACAGTTTGAGTCCAATTCTCTTTAATACGTTTATTGATGATGTTACTGGTATATTCTGTCCTGTTCAATGTGCTGCGGTATCCTTAGATGATATTCAAATGAACTGTCTTATATATGCCGATGATCTATTGATTATATCAAACAATGCCCTGGGACTTCAAAACGCATTACATAGATTAAACGCGTATACTAATCAATGGGCTTTAGAAATTAATATACAAAAAACAAAAATAATAGTGTTTAAGACGGGCTCTAAAGATGAAAATGTAAAGTTTTATATAGGAGAAAACGAGATTGAAATTGTAAATTCTTTCACGTATCTTGGTATTTTAATAACAGCAAACGGTAAATTTTCCGCCGCAATGAATGACCTAAAAACTAAGGCAATGAGGGCCGCCTTTAAAATTAGCTCAATATTAAAATCTCAAGATATAATTGACCCTATTGTCTCTCTAAAACTATTCGACAGCATGGTTAAACCAATCCTCCTCTACGGGAGTCAAGTGTGGGCCCAGGAATTACTGCCATATGAATCAAAAGACATTAATAAATTAGATCGATTGCCATTTGAGCAAATACAAAACAAACAATGTAAATATATTCTTGGCGTTCGCAAACATACAAGTAACGTATCTGCTAGAGCAGAAATGGGGCGTTTTTTTAAAAGGACTCGCCCATCACCTAGTTTAAAGGGACTCGCCCATCACCTAGTTTAAAGGGACTCGCCCATCACCTAGTTTAAAGGGACTCGCCCATCACCTAGTTTAAAGGGACTCGCCCATCACCTAGTTTAAAGGGACTCACTCATCACCTAGTTTAAAGTGATCCGCCCATCACCTAGTTTAAAGTGACTCGCCCATCACCTAGTTTAAAGGGACTCGCCCATCACCTAGTTTAAAGGGACTCGCCCATCACCTAGTTTAAAGGGACTGGCCCATCACCTAGTTTAAAGGGACTCGCTCATCACCTAGTTTAAAGGGACTCGCCCATCACCTAGTTTAAAGTGATCCGCCCATCACCTAGTTTAACAGAACTCGCCCATCACCTAGTTTAAAGGGACTCGCCCATCACCTAGTTTAAAGGGACTCGCCCATCACCTAGTTTAAAGTGATCCGCCCATCACCTAGTTTAAAGTGACTCGCCCATCACCTAGTTTAAAGGGACTGGCCCATCACCTAGTTGTAAGGGACTCGCTCATCACCTAGTTTAAAGTGACTCGCCCATCACCTAGTTTAAAGTGATCCGCCCATCACCTAGTTTAACGGGACTCGCCCATCACCTAGTTTAAAGGGACTCGCCCATCACCTAGTTTAAAGGGACTCGCTCATCACCTAGTTTAAAGGGACTCGCCCATCACCTAGTTTAAGGGGACTCGCCCATCACCTAGTTTAAAGGGACTCGCTCATCACCTAGTTTAAAGGGACTCGCCCATCACCTAGTTTAAGGGGACTCGCCCATCACCTAGTTAGCTCTTTCTGATTCATTTGAATACCTATCTTATGTGTCTACGGCCGTTATAAATACTTCTACTCTTACAGTGCAGGGATCGACTTTAGTCGTCAGAATCTGACGTCTACAGACGTCAGATTCTGACGCCTAAAATCGATCCCCGCGCTCTAAGGGGTAAACCGGTCTCTCATTCGTGATGTTTTGATAGATCAGCCTTACTTTGACTCAGCCTAAAAGCTCACCTTGCATTGGCTAGTTGAGTTTTAAGTTTTTCCAGACATACCTTTTCTTAACATTCACAACCAGTCAGGAATACTATACGTAAAGATGTCAGGGGAAAAAGAAGGAATTCTCGCTAGTGAATTGCCACCAATTTCTGGACTTTTCAAGTTGTAGGCCTACGCTGTTCAGGCTTTATGCATGCTTGATATTTTGAACGCTATCACTGGCTGATCCAGAGGGGGGCTCAAATGGTTCCTGATTCCGTTTATAACAAATAAAATACGCAAACATTGCTCTAAGCTGCCCAAATATCGTTATTTGCCACTTAAATATACTGGGGGTGTATCTCACACCCACCCCGTCTATTAGCTGAGAGGACATATCTATCAATATGTCAAAGTTGACATGTAAACGGTCAAAAAACCCTCTTTTTTTTCTATAAATGGCACAGTTTTGTTTACGTTCAGTGTGAATCTAATCACTTTAAACAGATGTATTCGCCTCTGTTTTTTTAAATTTCGATAACCCCCTCCCGTCTCACATGATCTGCCCTTGTATGATTGCGGAGAAACATCGGTGAAACTACCCGGCATGACTGGGCAGCCTAACTCATTTACTGCGCGAAGCCCAGTCACACTGACCGCCATTTTGTTTACACAGCCAGCTGTGTAAAAACGACACTAACAAAAAACTCGGATGCCAAGAAATTGAGACTAATATTTCAAGTGCCTATGAAAACTAGGCCATTTTCAGCAGGCGTAAACTTGTGATAGTATTGGAACTATTACAGCTAAAAATGGAGTTCACTGTGCTAGAGCCTTGCGATGTCATCAGGGTACGGTGAAACTAAGTGTAATTATTAATAACATTATTAATATCTTATCACCTCTACTCTTTGTACCTCTGATACCGCACCTGTACTGACACAAATATCTTGAGCCAACATTGTCTTAATGCTGGGCCAACGTCGCCGACGTTGGCCCAACATTAAGCCAGCATTGGATGAACACCTCGGCTCTCTGACGTGTACACAGGCCTCATACACAAACCGTGCACTGCGTGCACACATCCGTACACCCCCGTACCTGGCACATATCACTCTGATGTCCACCTATCAACATGAGCACGTAAGTAATAATATTATAAAAAATCATTCCGTCAGAATCAGAAATAGATGAAAGTTTTAAAATCAATGAAAACTGCCATTTAGAATGATTTTTTTAAATTTGAATAAACCTCTTTTAGACACATACACGGCTGGCAGGCCTGAGTGATTGATGTGGAGTTATCGTTTTTAGACAGATTTATAAGGAGCTTATTTTTTTATTATCGAAATAATCAGTAGGAGCTTAATTTTTTGAAAGCTGGTTTTGATTCTCAAATATTGCTAATATAAGAATCAGAACCAAGCAAACATTTAGCTCATTGCAATGGTAATTATATATATGACTATGAACTAGTTATGTCATACAGTTATAAGCCCCATGATTTAGCTAGTTTCCTTCCAAATGGGTGTTGGGGGTGGGAGTGTTATCCTGTTTAAGCTTGATTTAATTCTGATGGGATGTAATATGAGGTACGAAAGCTTGTATCGTCATCTACCTAATGAAATATGTTTTTTTTTGCATTATTTGAAACATTGGTGAGATTTATTTAGAATTGTTTTGTTGAATTGATGTCATGTCTATTCCCTACTCCTTTTGTTTTGATCACAAGATCAATGCCCTGATTAATTTTCAGCTGTTTTATTTGTCCTTTAACACTTCCAGCGCGGGGATCGACTTTAGTCGTCAGAATCTGACGTCTGTAGACGTCAAATTCTGATGACTAAAGTCGATCCCCGCGATTCTGACGTCTAAAGACGACCCCCGTACAGTAAGAATTAAAATATTTTTAGTGGCCGTAGACCCATAACATAGGTTTTCAAATGAATCAGAAAGAGCTAAATAAGACATTTATGATGATTTCAAATTGAAATAACCTTTTGATTCCCATGGTTTGTACATAGATATTTCAGCGCTCTAAGGGTTAAACAGAATGAAAATTAAATCTTTTTAGATTTACACATGTTTTGATTCAAATTCTACAAATGTAAGTAGTTTTTACCCACTTAAAGTTGTGGGTCGCGGTAGCGAGACACAACTTTATGTGGGTAAAAATTGAAATTCTATTGCCCAACGGTTAAAGGGTTAACCATTACAACGCTGATATATTTTTGTATAAAACATGGAGACCAACGGCACATTTCTGCACCGCGTTGCATATTTTAAATGAACTTCAGTTACGAGAAACATACATGCATCAAATAAGGCATCATCAGCATTTATTTGAGATATTGACCCTTGTGCTGCTAAGGTTTCAAGTAAATTTCAAACTAAATAAATATCTCTGAAATTTGTAACATATCTTGTGGTAGATGGTCAGTTAATCAAATAATTCAATTTGGGAGATGTCTATTTTTCATAAATAATATTATTTTTCATTCATTTGAAGCTCGAAATTGCGTTATCAATAGCAGCTTCAAATGAATGAAAAATACTCACAAACAATTCAGCAGTACAACGGTTAATTTTTGTGATAATATAATTTAAATCAAAATATTTTGATTTACATTGAGAACATCTGCCATTAAACGCTTATATGGGACCATGAACAACTAGGATTGGTTCCAGTTTCCTTTATTGAGCGATACGCGTGTAATCCTAGTGGTACATGTATAATAATTAAATAATGACGCATTCTCTGATAGCCGCGACGGAAGGTGAAGTGTCAATAGGTTATCACGGATTGACGTAAACACATTTTATTGATTAGAGCTGTCTGAGAAAGAGTAAACCAGCCAGGATTAACCAGTCAGCTTATGTAATAATATTGTTCAGAAATATATATGTGAAACTAGAATTGTAACCCGTTCAAAATGCACGGGGGCGGGGGCCCTATGGTAGTGATTAGCACCGCTGCCTTTCACGCCAGAGTTCGAGGTTCGTTTCCCGGTCTCGGCGGTTGAAAGAAACCAAAATGTTTCTTCCCCATCCACTCGTAAAACTCAGTATTGTGGGGAGCCTCCGTGACCGAGAGGTAGCGTCCTCGGCCTCAGACCGCCAGGGTTCGAATTTCGAATCCTGTGTCTGGAGGGCAGTGTCATCTCACTCATCTCACCATCCTTAACAGGTTCTCCTGGCCCAATTTAGCCTATATGTGCACAAAAGTGGCCTAAAGCCCGATTCATTTCATCTCATTTTCAAAATGCACGGGTTGGGACAATGATATTTTCATGTTGGGTCACTCATTTATTGAATGCATCGTGATTTTTTTTATGGTGAAAGTATTTGTGTAGCTAATTGATAAAAAAAACTGTTTCTTATCTGTATTGTTTATCACCCAAACCAATAGAAATGTACATACGACCATACAAAATATTCTGTTTCCGATTACACTGTCTTACCAATAGGGTGGGTATATGATTTGTTTTTGCCTTTGGGAGGGGGAATTCCGGTTACATGACCCTCTCAAATAGGGTAGTTTTTTTTTCAATTCAACTACCAAAAAACTGCCAAATTGCCCCAAAAGGGCTGTTCACACAAAAATACGCGCTGATAAAACATTTTTTTATTGCAATTTCTAATTTGTTCAAATTTGTACTTAGAAATCGGAAACAGTTTTTTTGTATTTTAATCTTATACAAATATTTTGCATCTAGGACTTAAGGGAGTAAAAATTATCAAAATATATTAATAAAAAATATATCTAATAGAGAAAATAATGTTTCCACTAGAAATGTTGTTGTGTTCATTCCAATTCTTTGCAAGTATTGCTATGTATCACTAAGGGTCAATAATTGAAAATATACTATCAACCTTTCACAATATTATAAAACGTACATAATCGAATTATAAAAAAATAGATCTTGTGTGGAAAAGAATGTATCATAATTACTGTTGCGTTCATTAAATTTACAATGCCTAGATCTGTTACTTGAATTTGACTAAAAAATACGAGGTAGCATAAAAAGAATCATTGTTAAAAGTAAAATAACCATATAAAAATGACAGACCTTAATACACATGATACACTGCCCATATAATATGTCATTTTGGTAATATTTTTCAATTATTTTACCGTGGGACAGAAAGGGTCAGCTCACCAATTTTGTCCAAATTCACCGCATTGAGATCCTCAATATTCATATTCTTGATATGTATACCTTTAATTTGAAATAGGATGCATCTAGTTTAAATTTAAGTTTGGGTGATGAAGAATTATCTCACAATTGCTGCAACACTATAAAGAGCAAAAATTCACGTGGCACATTGTTCGAGATCTAGATTTTTTTTCAGTGTTTTTTCACGTATTCTCGGTATCAGCCCATATCACACCCTGTACAGTGGTTTTCACTATGAGACGTATATCAGTATCAGCCCATATCACACTCTGTACAGTGGTTTTCACTATGAGACGTATATCGGTATCAGCCCATATCACACTCTGTACAGTGGTTTTCACAATGAGACGTATATCGGTATCAGCCCATATCACACTCTGTACAGTGGTTTTCACAATGCGACGTATATCGGTATCAGCCCATATCACACTCTGTGGTTTTATCCCAAATAACAATCTTATAGATGTAAGTTGTGTATATTCAGTTGATCGCACGAGATAAAAACATTTTCATGCAGTGTGGAAAGTACAGTTAATGTCCAAAGAATAAGGTGGTCGCCTAAAGGCTCACGTTTTATTTACTTAACGGGTGTTGTATTTTCCCATATCGCACTCAAATGAATACCTTTCGCATATCTTCTTGTTCTGTCTGTGTTTCTTTAAGTGGGTTTTTATCTTGGTGTAAGATAAGGAAGCTAACGATGCGTTGAACATGTTGAATGTGATATTATTATCAGTATGTGGGGCATTATCGCATATTTACGCACACACGCAAAATGTGCATTGTCAGCAACAGGGCCTAAATGATGATATTCTGTATTCTGTATTTTGTTCCCCTCAAAGATCAAGAGGCAGTAAGGTGAGGAAGCTATCTGAGGGCTGGTGCGTTTTCTGTATTTTGTTCCCCTCGGTGATATATCTGTGTGTATTACTTTTAGAGTGGTTAAGCTGCCTGCTTGGGAATTCGGTGATCGGGGTTCGAGCCCCGCTCTGGCTTTCAAGTTTCAAAGAAGCAAAATCTTTCTTCCCTGCTCACTCGTAAAGATTGTATATTGTGGGGAGTCTCCGTGACCGAAAGCTAGCGTGCTCGGCCTCAGACCGCCTGGACTCGAATTTCAAATCCTGTGTCATTCATCACACCATCCTCAGGAGCCCACTTTAGCCTATGTGTTCACAAGGGTGACCTAAACCTCATTCATTTCATCTCATGTACTTTCAGAGAAGACGTATCAGTGAAGGACAAGGTGAGGAAGTTGTCAGGTCTTGTGGACATTAAGTGTCAGAGGCGGGAAGCAGCACATTGTCAATATGATGGACGACCTTATGCCATCTACATCATGGGAGACGCCGCCGAGCAAATAGCTGACAGCTACAACAAGAAACATGACACCAAGGCTCCTAAGGTAGGTGTATAGCTACAGCGAGAAACATGACATCAAGGCTCCTAAGGTAGGTGTATAGCAGACAGCTACAACAAGAAACATGACACCAAGGCTCCTAAGGTAGGTGTATAGCTACAGCGAGAAACATGGCGCCAAGGCTCCTAAGGTAGGTGTATAGCTACAGCGAGAAACATGACACCAAGGCTCCTAAGGTAGGTGTATAGCTACAGAGAGAAACATGACACCAAGGCTCCTAAGGTAGGTGTATAGCTACAGCGAGAAACATGGCGCCAAGGCTCCTAAGGTAGGTGTATAGCTACAGCGAGAAACATGGCGCCAAGGCTCCTAAGGTAGGTGTATAGCTACAGCGAGAAACATGACACCAAGGCTCCTAAGGTAGGTGTATAGCTACAGCGAGAAACATGACACCAAGGCTCCTAAGGTAGGTGTATAGCTACAACAAGAAACATGGCGCCAAGGCTCCTAAGGTAGGTGTATAGCTACAGCGAGAAACATGGCGCCAAGGCTCCTAAGGTAGGTGTATAGCAGACAGCTACAACAAGAAACATGACACCAAGGCTCCTAAGGTGGGTGAATAATATATTGAGATACTACCCCGGTAATTCAGAATATGAAATACTGATATTTTTGCAACTTTGATTCATGCTAAGGCAATTCAATTTAGGAAAGAGGCAGGGGGGACCATCTGACATCCGTGCGTATTATTACAGATGTCCTACGAGGTTTGTTTTTTTATCAAAATGGTATTTCAGTGTATTAAATTTATGCTGCTTTTTGTCTATATATCCTTAATTATTTCTTCAAAAGTTACAATGTCATTTATTGTTGTAGTTTAAATGACAACGAAACGTTCAAGGAATAAGGTGTGATCCATTCCTCTTATCCAGGTACCATGTACTGATCACTATTCCTCTTGTTCCAGGTACCATGTACTGATCGCTATTCCTCTTGTTCTAGGTACCATGTACTGATCACTACTCCTCTTGTTCCAGGTACCATGTACTGATCGCTATTCCTCTTGTTCCAGGTACCATGTACTGATCACTATTCCTCTTGTTCCAGGTACCATGTACTGATCACTATTCCTCTTGTTCCAGGTACCATGTACTGATCACTATTCCTCTTGTTCCAGGTACCATGTACTGATCACTATTCCTCTTGTTCCAGGTACCATATACTGATCACCACAGACTTCTTGTCTTCTAATTCTCTTCTTCTAGGTACGATATACTGATCACCACTGACTTAATGTCTTGTATTCATCTTGTTCCAGGTACCATGTACTGATCACCACTGACTTAATGTCTTCTATTCATCTTGTTCCAGGTACCATGTACTGATCACTTCCTCTTACTTAGGGTACCATGTACTGATCACTATTCCTCTTCTTCCAGGTACCATGCACTGATCACCACCACAGACTTAATGTACTGGAGGAGGACGCTTTGGTGAGGATCGCTGAAATCCTGATCCGTAGCGGATGGCAGCTCCTGGACATGTGTGCTGGGGGTGAGGGTGGGGCCAGGTATGAACGCTGGGCAAAGTTCAGCCTCGGCGACAAGTAGAGCAGAGACATTGTATGATCGCAGCCTAACAGACAGCAATAAAACACTACAGAGACATTGCATGAGCCATAGACATTATTAACCTGTGCCCATCCGACTAGACATCTTAAAATTAAGATGAGTTTCACTTTCTCTCGTTTCCATTAGAAAAGTTAAGATTTATCTCCTTGGAATTTTCAATTTTCTCAATTTTGAAAATTAAATTTATATGAAGCAATATAACTTACTGAACTTAAATTATATACAAAAATGAAAAAAAAAACAATGTTAAAGCACCGAAAAAGACGAAACAAGCTCTATTTCCAAGACGTATATTGTGATGTAAACAAGTTTGTTTGCAGTATACCACACTATAGACCACAAATACTGACAATCTCAGACAGCAAGACCATTGCCCTCTGGGAACAAGTTGATCAGGGGGGTTTCCCCTCAGCACAGATTGTCTGCTCAACGCTGGGCCGACGGCATTAACATGTGGCCCAATGCTGTAGGGACATTCAAACGTCCTTTAGCAGGTGTTTAGGTATACAAAAAGTGTGTTTAGGTTAGTCGGATAAAAAATATTTTTAAAAAATCTAAAAACTCTGAAACAAAATAAAATCATGATCTGTGGTATACACTACTTTATTACAAAATTAAAAACGAAAATTGATGTCATCCCAAGGAGCTACTTTTCTAATGGAAATTACAGAAAGTTAGGATAATCTTAATTTTAAGATTCTTAGTGAAATGGGTCCCCTGAACACTAGACTGATAAAGGCCACAAACTGATCTAGGCCTATATCTCTCTCGTAGGTTGTGATTGGTTAGCCTTATTTTGGCTCAGCTTGGAAGCTCTTCTCCTATTGGTAAATTGAGTTTTCCCGACCTATTTCTTAACAACATCAACAAAGATCCGTACCTGACTATACAACGATTGTTTGTTCACCACGTTAACCCTGTCAGTGCCATTCACGACTATAGTCATTTTTAATCGGTCTTATTAGCCGATTAAACCATTCTTATTGGGAATGAGCCCTTCAACCCTTTAAACCCTCACGATGCAATAAAGCATATTTTTGCACCTCTGAAGAATGACTTAATTTCCTGGACCTAGGGGTTTTAAAACGAACATTTTCATAGAACTATTTTAATAATAAGGATATTTATTTTCATTTGTCACCCACTTCAAGTTATCTTCATCCACTACAAGTCGAGAATTGCGACAGCAAATCGCGGCTTGTAGTGGATGAGGATGACTATGGTAAATTCAGGCCTGAAAGAGTTTAGCCCTCACGATGCATTGAAGCATCATTTTACATCCCTGAAAACAGACTTAATTGTCCTACAAATAAGGGTTTAAGAACGAAAATTCCCATGAAACTGGTTTACCAATACATGACAATTTTCTATATACTTTCTCACCCTCTTCAAATCATCTTCATCCACTACAAGTCGAGAATTGCGACAGCAATGCGCGGCTTGTAGTGGATGAAGATGACAATGGTGAATTCAGGCTTGAAAGGGTTAAATGAATGTTTATGCATTAAGATTGGCAAATGCTTTGTCTCAATTTAAACAAATTGAGTAATTTTCACCCACTAGAAATTGTGGATCGCGGTATTTTTATTTTTAATATTTTCAAATGTTTGGTCTCAATTTAAACCAATAAGAGACACAACTCCAAGTGGGTGAGAAAGGGTGAACCTTTAGACCACTCTTGCTGAATGCAGTAGTTGTTGGTGTTTTATGTAACTATAGAATAAAATATGTCTTACATCATATATCAGACTAATGTAGCTGTAATTTAAATTTTACAAATGAATGTAATTTGCAAGCACTCAAATTGTTAGTTCTTGTTTTTTTATTTTGATGAATTATTTTCCATGAAGTTAGTATCATTTTAAACTAACAATTGATCTCATTCATGTGCCTTATGTATATATAATTTGAAATATATTTGTTGTTTCTTAGTGAATATTTTGTTTTACTCTTCTGCTTTTTATTCAAGTCTTCTTTAAACACGTTAACAACATTACGTTAGTATATAAGAGTTGATTTAAAAGAAAAATTGCTTCTTAAAGAAAACGAGTAAAATAAAAAAAAAACATATATGACCCATCTGCCCAAAATCCGTCGCATCGCGTATTTTTTAGAAAATGAGAATTTGGGTTATATTAATGTTATATTCATATAATACATTATTATGTGATATGCGCGTATACTCGAATGTTCAAGATTCCGCTGCTTTACATGTTCGCATATCTTGCAGCCCGGCAAACACGAGACGTTGACCCAATGCTGGGCTAATGTTGGCCCAGCGTCGTAAACGGTGGGCAGACATTAGCCCAGCATTGGGACAACTGGCGGTCTGAGGTCCAGCACGCTACTGCTCGGTCATAAAGTGTCCCCATTATCATTTTCTTCACTTGAACGAGGAAGAAAATTGTGTTTTTCTGAAACATGAATGCAAGAGAGGGAAATCCCCAATTTTTTTACAATCGGTTGTGCTGATAATAACACCAAGGGGCGGGGGTAATGTAGTGGTTACGCTGAGTGTCTGTCACGTCGGAGCTTGCCGGTTCTTCTCTAAGAAACAAAATATATTAACTCCCGGCTCGTGAATACTTGGTATTGCAGAGAGGAACCAAGACCGAGAGGTAACGAGCTCGGCCTCAGACCACAAGGGCTCGAATTACGAATTGTGTGTATGGGGGGTACTGTCACCTGATTTATGTCATCGTCCCAATCCTAGAGCTCCATTCTGTCCCCCCCCCAGCCCGTCTTCTGGAGACCAGTTGTGCCGGTAGTGACACCTAGTGCTTACATCAGATGACAGTAACACTCACCAGGTGTCAGCCATATCCGTATGGATAATAACAAGGCTAAAGAAAGTCAAATAATGATTAATTCGATGTTTTAGATTATGATATATATGCGACCTTTCCATTAAAAACCCTGTGTCAGTATTTTTGTCAGAATGATTCTGATATGCATATTTTACCAGGGTAAAATTTACAAATGTTAATTTTAGACAAATATCAGGCATTTTTCTAAATTGCAGTTCAGTGTTGGCCACCGTCTGCGACGCTGGCCAACATTGAACCAGCACTAGATCTGAAGTGAAGAAATTCGAATAATAATAATAATAATAATAATAATAATAAGAAGAAGAAGAATAATAAGACAACATTTCTTTAGTTTTTTTGCCAAATTTATAAATAGTACCGAAATGTACACATAAAAACATATTTTTGGTTTATACTATGTTTTTTTAATACACAAAGGAGAGTTAAATCTTCATAATCTAATAATCGATGTACCTGGAGCCTGGCTTGTGCTTGTGTAAATTGTCGAATATAGCGGAACATTTCTTGTCTTAAACTACCTGTGCAATTTGAATCGGCTGTGAGACGGCTATTTGAGCTGTCACCAGCCACTCATGACTAGGGACGGAGGGCTCCGTTGTCGATACGCATGTGTTGGCAGATGACAAACCGCCCCGCCTTACTTATACTCGTGTATTGAATATATATCTATATATTTAGCACAAATGGCACCTTAAGTGATCGACCTATGAACGATAATCTGCGAATGTTGCATTGTGTTGTCTGCCTGGCTCGAATTCAGGCCGGAGACAGTCTCTGATACTGTTCGGAGCAGACCGACATCACTCTACATGATCACGCTTGTCATGATCTGACTTAGAGTATTACCACATGGCATGGATGGCTGTTCCCCTCGAAATTATTATTTGTCTTTTTTCTGTTTTATTTTTAGGTTTATTGATTTTTCAGTAGCCTTTGTTTCCAGACCAGGTGGGTCCTTATGCTGAATTTCAAAGATCTCTAAGTCTAAAATTAGACCTCCAGTCTAAAATTGCATATGTGGTACTACTCAGCATATTTCGGCTGCGCGACGGCTATATGAGCTGACGTCAGTAGATGTATTCTAGGTTTATAGTATTACTTTTATTTAGGGATGTATGTAGGCCTATGTTAAAATTAAGAGTGTCATAAGTTTTTACTGTTTTTCCTTTTCACATATCCTAGTTGTATGTCCTTTGATATAATAGACAACTAAAGCATTTGGAGGTTTTAATTAGGTTTCTACGCTTTCCAGAGTGTCCTTTTTTGCTACACGGTGTAGAGCACAGTGTAGCTATTTTATCTCTGGTTTTGGTGCGGGAAACAGATAACAGACAATTGTCGGTTATTTTATTTTATGTGTACAAATAGTAAACTTTATAATCTATACTATGTACATTTTTAAATTGCTTTTGCTATTTTAAACAATGGATATTATTTTATTCTATAATTTTAATTCACTTATATGGTTGACAGGCATTGTAGAGGTCGTCTCGACCGGTTCCCGTCAACCAAAGTTAATACCATGTTAAAAAAATGATAATAATAATTATAATGTACCATTTTTGCATGTTCTTAACTGGAAGTCAAATAAATGTCGAGGAGCTTATATTTCAACTGTTCTAGTTTACAATATCCTATTTTCTGAAAAATACACGAAGCGACTGATTTTGGGCAGATGGGTCATATATAGGACTGGGGAATGTGTAGATATGTGTTGTGAGATGTATCAACATAATGTAACCGGGTTCCGATTTTCGTCACTTTGCTACAAGACCGAAGCAGATACTCAAAGCAGATACTGCAAGAAACAGTTTTCAATGCTTACAATTCCACGACGACAAATAGCATTTCAGTAACGATTTTTATTTTGTTACAAATTGCGCTAGGATTTCGAGCTCTAAATGAAAAAAAGCGTCTTAGCAATTATTAAAAGCCCATACCCACGTTAAAATCATAAAAAAGCCAACATAAAATCACCGTTTTTTTTACGATTTTAGCCTGGGTATGGCCTTTAAGTTAAGTAGATCAAATGAGTTTCCATATTTTATTTCCATATTTTATTTACATATTAGTTTCTTATCCATAAGCCAAACATTTTAATTTTAACCCTTGAAGCTCTGAAATATTTTCATACAAACCATAGGATAAAAAGTTGTTTTCAATTTGAAATCGTTCCCCGCGCTGAAAGGGTTAAAGATGGTCTAAAATACTCGAGATAAATTACAGCATTATAGTAAATGTCACTTTAAGTCCTCACGATGCATTAAAGCATAATTTTAAATCCCTGAAAACTGATCTTTTTTCTAAAACTAAGGGTTTTAGAACGAAAATTTCCATGAAACTGGTTTACCGCTACATGGCAATTTTTATACTACAAATAAATTTTTTAAATCATCTTCATCGACTACAAGTCGAGAATTGCGACAGCAATTCGTGGCTTGTAGTGGATGAAGATGATTATGGTAAATTCAGGCTTGAAAGGGTTAAATCTGTCACTTTTGCGTTGCATGTTTTTCGCCCATTGCTCTCGCAATTTTCATCCGATTGTCATGAAATTTGATAAGCGTGAGTTTCTAGACTTACGGCACCTACCCTGAAAAAATATTATTTAGTTCAAAAGTTAGACCATTTCACATGTAGTTTTTGCGAATTATGACGCTTCTCTATAAACCCATTGATTTCTATCGGCTTCAATCACAAAATGCCACTACATGTCAAATGGTCTAACTTTTTAAATACTTATTTGAATTTCACGAAATTTTCAGGGTGAATACTAGCACAGAGTGCTGGCAAAATTTCATGAAAATTAATTGAGAATTGACTGAGAAATCTGCGAAAAACACCCGGCGCTGGTGGAAGTCGACTGCAATAACGCACCATATAGTCCAGTTGTCAAATGGCATTTTTTACTCAAGCGTGTTTCGCGGTTTGAACGAGTTTTTATGATTGATTCTGGTTCTAAGGGATGTCCTGAGCAGGAATCAGCCGGGTGCCACTTTGGCACCCTTGGGCGGAATTTTTTAAGGGCAAAAACAAAATGGCCGCCAAATATTTCAAGGTCAAATATGATTTTTTAACAAATGAAGCCAGCAACAAGTGAAATACCTCATTTTCATGTGATTTTGACTGGGCAATCCATTTCTTGTATTATTTTGATGACTCAAGGTCATCTTCGAGGTCAAAAAGTCAATTTCAAGGTCAAACAAGCAAAAATACCATTTTTAACAAATAAAGATAGGAAAATGTGTAATACCTCTTTCACATAGGATTTTATCTGAAAATCAATTCATGGTATTATTTTGTTCATCCAAGGTTAGCTTCAAGGGCGAAAGTCCTTTCCAAGGTCAAAAACAAAATGGTTGCCAGATACTTCAAGGTCAAATATGATTTTTCAAAAAATGATGCTAGGAACAAATGTAATACCTCATTTTCATGTGATTTTGACCGGATAATTCCTTTCTTGTATTATTTGCATGATTCAAGGTCGTCTTCAAGGTTAAAAGGTCAAATATCAAGGTCAATTAAGCAAAATTACCATTTTTAACAAATAAAACTAGGAACATGTGTAATACCTCTTTTGTCATGCAATTTTGACTGGGCATTCCATATCTGATATTATTTTTATTATACAAGGTCATCTTCAAGGTCAGAGGGGTCAATTGTAAGGTAAAGTAAGAAAAATATCATTTTTAACAAATAAGGCTAGGAATGTGTGTAATACCTCTTTTCATGAGAAATCCAATTCTAGTATTATTTGAGTGATTGAAAGTTATCTTCAAGGTAAATTACAATTTAAGGTCATCAAAAGTCAATTAACAAACATAAATAACAAAAAGTGTTTACGGGCAATGAGAAGGCGTTGAAGGGCAATGAGGAGGCGGTGGAAGGCAACGAGGAGTCGTTAAGGGACACAAATGGAGCGTTAAAGAGTGACAAGATGCATTAAAAGGTGGCGGGGTGGCATGAAAGGGCTATGGAACAGTGACAAGAAAGTATGTTAACGGGTGATGGGGAGCTGCTAATAGTTAATGGATAGGTGTCTAAGTGAAATGAGAATGCATTAAAGACGATGGAGAGTCGTTAAAGGGCAACGGAGAAGCGTTAAATGATGACGGAGATTCGTCAAAGAGCGACGGAAAGGCGTTAGAGGCCGCAAAAAAATGTTAAAAGTGATGTAGATGCATTAAAGTTTGACGGAGAGGCGCTAATAGGCGCTGCAGATGCGTTAAATGGCGATGTGAATGTTTTAAAGGACGATGGTGAGGCTTTGTTATAATAAATGGTGATGGGAAAGTGTTAAATGGCGATGAGAAGGCGGTAAAGGGTGATAAGGAGTCGTTAAAGGGCGCCCAAGAAACGTTAAGCGATGATGGAAAAGCGCTGAAGGGCAATGGGGAGGAGATAAAGTGTGCTGGATAGGCGTGTGAGGGTGAGGAGAAAGTGTTAAAAACAACGGAGCATTGCTAAAGGGCGACGGATAAGCGTTAAATGGTGACTCAGAGACGTCAAAGGGCAACGGAAAAGTAATAAAGGTTGATGGAGATGCATTAAGGGGTGAGGAAAAACGCTAACAGGCGCTGCAGATGCGTTATATGTCGATGGGAAGGCGTTAATGGGCAGCGAGGAGGCGTTGAAGGGCAATGAGGAGGCGTTGAAGGACAACGAAGAGTGGCTAAGGGGCGAAGAAGAGGCGTTAAAGAGTCATGGGGTGTGTTAAAAGCTGTTGGGTGGCACGACAGGGCTATTGAATGACGTTAGAGGGTGACGAGGAAGCATTAAATGACAGTTGATGCGGTGGTGCTAAAGGGTGATGGATATGTACTTAAGGGCGATAAGAAGGCATTAAAGACGATGTGGAATCACTAAAGATCAACTGAGAAAAAATAAATTATGACGGAGAGAGGTCAAAGAGTGACGGGAAGGCGATAAAGGGCCAAGAAAAAGTGCTAAAAAAAGATGGAGATGCACTAAAACGTTGATGGAGAGGTGTTAAATGGTGTTGCTAAAGGGTTAAAGGGCGATGAAGAGGCGGTAAATGGTGATGGAAAGGCGTTAAATGGCGATCGGAAGCCGGTAAAGGGCGATGAGGAGGCGTTAAATTGCACCGAAAAAGCGTTAAAAGGCGACGGAAAGGTGTTAAGGAAGAAGAAAAAATATAAAGGTCGACCCAAAAGCATTGAAGGGCAATGAGAGACGTTAAATGGCGATGGGGAGGCGTCGAAGGACCATGGGGAGGCGTTAAAGATTGATGGTGAAGCGCTAACATGTGACGGAGAGTTAAAGAGCAATGGAGAAGCGTTCAGTGTGAAGAAGAGGCAATCAAGGGCGACAGAAAGGCCTTCAATTGCAATAAAAAGGCGTTAAACGAAAAGGACGTTCAGGATGAAGAAGAGGTGCTAAAGGGCAATGGAAAGGCCTTCAATTGCAAAGAAGAGGCGTTTAACTAAAAGCTACGGAGACGCATTATTGTTTCTCTTAATGCCCACAGCCCCTTAATGCCTCTCTCTCACCTTATAACGCCCCCGGTTGCACTGTAACGCCTCTTGTGGCCCATTAACCCTTCCTCATTTCTCTTTAATATGCCTTCTCATTGCCCTTTAATACCTTTTCATTATCCCTTAGCGCCTTCTCATTGCCCTTTAATACCTCCTCAACGACCGTTAGAGCTTTTCCATCACTATTTAACACATCTCTGTTAATTGCCATTCAATACCTTTGAGCCGATGTCTTCACCTTGAGCATGTTTAATCATTTAAACCCAACAGAATTAGATTATACAGTCAAAATAAAACCCACCACAAGGTATTATACGTGCTCCAATTGCTAACATATATGCTAACAATTATATGTGACCTTGAGGATGACATCAAATCACCAAAGTAAATAGGAAAAACACATTTTTCGCTCAAAATCCCACGAAAAAAGGTTTCGCACATGTTCTAGCTGTATTTGTTGAAAATCATATTCTCCTTTACTTGACCTTGAAACTGTCATTTTGACCTTAAAGATGACCTTTTATCATCAAAATAGTATCAAGAATAGATTTTTCAGTCAAAAATCACACCAAAAAGACGTATTACACTTTTTCCTATTTTGTTTCTACAAGATCATATTTTAATATTTTTGCCCTTGCAAGTGACCTTTCGACCTTAAAAATAACCTTGGATCAGCAAAATAATACCATGGATGGATTTTTCAAAAAAAATCCCATGAAAAAGAGGTATTACACATCTTCCTAGCTTTATTTGTTGAAAATGATAATTTTGCTTATTTGATCTTGAAATAGACTTCTTGACCTTAAAGATGACATTGAGTCATGAAAATAATACAAGAAATGGGTTGCCCTGTCAAAATCACACGAAAATGAGGTATTATACTTGTTCCTGGCTTCATTTGCTGAACAATCATAGTTGACCTTGAAATATCCGACGGCCATTTTGTTTTTGACCTTGGCAATGACCTTTCGGCCTTGAAGATGACCTTGGATCACCAAAATAATACCATAATGGATTTTTCAGACAAAATCCCATGAAAAAGAGGTATTACACATGTTCACAGCTTTATTTGTTACAAAGGGTATTTTTGCTTATTTAACCTTGAAATTGACTTTTTGACCTTGAAGGTGTTTTTAAAGACATAAAAATAATTCAAGAAATAGATTGCCCAGACAAAATCACATTAAAATGAGGTATTACACTTGTTCCTGGCTTCATTTGTTTAAAAATCATATTTGACCTTGAAATATCTGGCGACCATTTTGTTTCTGTCCCTAAAAAATTCCGCCCAAGGGTGCCAAAGTGGCACCCAGCTGATTTCTGCTGGGGACACCCCATAGTATAAGAATCAAAACATCGTCCATACCGCGAAACACGCTTTAGTCAAAATCCACTGGACTAATATAATTACAAAATAGAATGATATGGTGTTGATACATGGATTTTAATGGGAGTCCGAAGATTTCCCCCGGAGGAATTTTAGACGCGTTGGTCGCTGATCAAACCTTTTTTCTTGGAACTTTTTTTTTATGGTGTGGAAACAAACTTTTTTGTTGATATCTGCTGAGCAAACTTATTTTTTCAAAATAATCATAGCCGCTCATCCCCCCACGCATCATCTGGTCCGCCCCTTACGTTGTTGTCTTGCTTTGTGTACAGGCCAATACACCTACCTCACCAGGTGATAAAAAGAGATGTACTGTAATATTGACACGAGCAGCTGTACATAATCTCGCGTCAGCCACGCGCTGCGCGCTCCTCTAGCATCAACCCTTTAAACCCTTTAAGCCCTCACGATGCATTAAAGCATCATTTTAAATCCCTGAAAGCAGACCTAATTTTCCTACAATTAAGGGTTTTAGAACGAAAATTTCCATGAAACTGGTTTACCAATACGTGGTAATTTTCTTTAATTTTCAAACCCCATCAAATCATCTTTATCCACTACAAGTCGAGAATTGCGGCAGCAATTCACGGCTTGTAGTGGATAAAGATGACTATGATAAATTCAGGATTGGAAGGGTTAAATCCCTAACTAAAGTTACCTAATTGGAATTTTCACTCATTTAACGTTGTGTCTCGCTGACGCGATTCATAACTTCAAAAGAGTGAACATTATTCAGATTTGACAAAATGGAAGTCAACGATTTCATAATTTTTGCTAAAAAAAATATATAATGTTGACCGCTGGTTAGAGGGTTAACACTTACAGCGCGGGGATCGACTTTAGACGTAAGAATCTGACATCTAAATCTGACGTCTAGAGTCGACCCCCGCGCTGTAAGAATTAAAATATTTCTAATGACCGTAGACCCATAGCATAGGTATTGAAATGAAGCAAAAAGAGCTAACTGAGACATTTATGATGATTTATGGTGGGGGAGTGGTGGGTGTAGACAGACATCTGTGTGGAGCTAGAGCTTTTGATTCACGCGACCTGTCTGTGTCTGGTTGGAACAGACTACACAGTGCTCTGTGTAAGATTGAGATAGCCAGGATATTAGTTATGTAGACAATAACATGGTTATTTTACGATCGCTATAAAACATTGTGGGATAAAATATTTAATGGTTCTTTCTAGAAATGATATGTTTGTATTTGACTCTCGACATTGAGCTGATTTCGATTTGGATTCTGCGCCTCTCAGCTCGATTCTCCGAGGATTTAGGCGCTATAGAAGTTAACGAATTGATTTGAATTGATTTGATTTAATAACATGTTAAAATTTGTTTTGGCGTAGTTCAATGTGGTTTTTCCCCGGAGAGTTTAAGGCCAGTGTTTGGTTCATGTCTCCATGAAACCAATCAGGGATCATATCTTCATGGCTAACATATGGACATTCAGCTAAGCCACAAACGTCATTCCGTTGTCATAAAGTTACAGGTAGACTTATACCCCAACCTACACGAGGCATTGACCCAATGCTGGGTTAATGTTAGGCCGCCGTCAAAGACGTCAGAATCTGACGTGTAAAGACGATCCCAGCGCTGAAAGAATTAAAATACTTATAATGATCGTAGACCCATAATAGTGGAATTTAGCGTGTACTTGTGGTTTTTGTCGTACATATTACTCTTATAGTTTTTCTTACATTTATATCTAATTTTATGTTCTCTGTTTTGAATGTGTTCTATGTACTGTCATATATTATGCTAAATAGTATTGCCGTCTAATATATTATAGTAGTTTTAATATCTGCTCATAATTCTTCATACAATATGTTATATATTTTATACTTTTCCGTATCTATTTCTAATATTTTATATTTTATTTTATATACAATTGTTCACATCACAACAATAACGTTTTTTTATAT
>OZ024902.1:8992807-9023671 GCA_964017125.1 Flabesymbios commensalis | reverse complement strand
GTACAGTACGAAGCTGATTAACGTACATGCAAGATATATATTTTCAACCCGGACCCCCCCCCCCTCCCACATGAAACATTTTTCCTATAGTTTACTAACAATTTTTATTCAAATAAATGTCACAAGCTTGTCAAAATGATCAAGTATTGTCACTGTGTGGATCCGCACGAAAGAACGAACAAACAAACAAACAAATAAGCACACAAAGAAACAAACGAACGAGCGAATGAATGAATGAATGAATCAATGAAAGAGAACGTCCTCCTTATCATGGATTAAACCGGTTTCTTTTAATTATGTATATGGTCACTAGATGTTCGTAAATGTTAAAACAAAACAGGTAACGGACATTGCAAAATTAACTAGCGAATTATTCTAGCTACAATTCATTGAGAATGTTTGGAGAACAGTAATTTAAGAGATTTGCAATCACAATATCGCAACTTCATATAAATTAAATTTCCTGTGAAGTGGGCAATAGTCACAAGGTGACTCTGCGTGATCGGATATCAGCTAACATCCATTTATTTGCCAAAAACAAAATGCATTTGGTGGGTTCAGAATAAAAAACGAGTCAGCTGGATACTGATAACAACAACATGGTTAATATTTAATCCGACATATATTCGAATTCTGCGTAACAAGATACCTTTATCAACACTTGAAATAAACCATATTTTGTTAAAAAATAATAAACAGGTTGTGTAGAGTTCGTACCTGATTTTACTTAATTTCTGATGCTGAAAAATGTTTATTGTTACTCAGATTCAAATCGATGTTGAATAAAATATTGATCTTAACATTCTGATGGCTAACCGTGTCACGCTGACTCGTTTTATTCGAGAACCAATCAATTAACCCGTGTTCTAATGCAAATAAAGGAATGCATTTGTTAAAAACTTTCTATACTGCATGTATAAAGCCACATTAAGAAGGCCGGCTCTGATAGCATCAACATGTGTAACTTCAGACAAAAAAATCAAAATGACTATATGTTAATAGTTTGTAATGTTTTATTTAACTAAGTTCATAGGCGATAATATGTAGCATAGATATAGTTTTAATTTGAATCATATTATATATAGTTTCATTGTTTCAATTGTTTATTAATTGTCACCGTGCGCTGATATTACTCTTATATACTACTATAGCAAACATGAGAAGATCCCGCATATTCATCTTACTTCTTTTCTATTTAAACTGTTGTCTCACTCTGAATATTACTCCGTATATATACTGAATACAATGTGACTCGCCATGCGAGAAGGTACATCACGGAGACATTTTTACAATTATTTATGATGTTATTTAACATTTGATTTTAATGATTACATAACTAAGTTTAAACTATTAAATATATCTTAACACAAAAAGTATAATTACATGACCCCACATCTTATGACCCGACATGCGAGAAGGTACACCTGGGAGTCTTTTTTTACAAAAGTCGGTACCCTCACTGAAAGAGTAAAATAGTTATAATAGCCGTAGACCCATAACATAGGTATTCAACTGATGCAGAAGAAGCTAGCTAAGACAGTTATCGCGTTTTTAAATTGAAAAACCTCTTTGGTCTCCATGGTTTATACCAAACTATTAAGAGTTAATACAGAAGGCAACAAAGCATCAAATCTGGATCCGTGTGTCAAACTCTAGAATCCTATTTTACACATGTGATCTTCTAATTACAGCATTCTGTCAAGGAGAAAGAACCAAATTCGATAGATTCGTATATCTGGATATACGAGGCGCGGAGCGCCGAGTATATTCAGATATACGAATCTATGGTATTTGAGTTCTTTCTTCGACTTAAAATACACAAAATAGGTACATGTGTTCCAAGATTTGATATAAAAATCTCAATTTTATAGTCAGCATGGGTAACCATGAAACATTAGTCATGCAGTGGCATGGTTAAACCCGTATATTGTGCACGACCTGGCCAGTAAAAAAATAACTCGTAGATCCGAAACTACTGTTTTAACAATAGATTGACGTCACGAGTGTATTTTGATCTACATTACAGACGCTATAGCACCGCATATCAACACAAATATGGTTGTTATGCCATCCATTTGCATCAAACTCATGTCATTGTGGTTGTTAGTTGGAGGATGTGATGAGTCGTTACAGAGGTCTGTATCACATGTGCATCTCCGCCAAGTAATGCCATCATCCGCCATATCCCTACACCCAACCTCGTCATCTCCCACACAGGCTCTGAATATATCCATTTTTGATACTGAAAAAGAAATCAAACTTTTTCTCTGCCGACCCTGAAAACAGGAAACGTTTACACAATGTTGGGTAAAGTGGGCCAGTGTAGCAGACGGTGGCCAACATTACTACAGCATTGGGTTGAACGTTTTATGTTTGATGTGTATAACCTAAAGTTATCATTATTATATAGATATAAATGTGAATAGTCTGAAATTGTTGTAACAGTGTTGCACTATCAGTTAGTTAACATGATCTATAAGCCGCGGTCACAAAATTACGCCACCAATGAACCAAGTGATAATACTACTACTACTACTACTACTACTACTACTACTACTACTACTACTACTACTACTAATAATAATAATAATAATAATAATAATAATAATAATAATATTAATAATAATAATAATAATAATAATAATAATAAGAATAACACTGGTATGGAATATCTGGCCAGGCTCAAATTTGGTTTTTCTTTTTATTTGCAAAATAGGCTCCAGTCCGTAAAAATTAAAGACACTTTTTTCAGATAAAGTCTCACTCGCATATGGAGTGCCACAGGGCTCTGTGCTAGGACCAGTGTTTTTTACTTTATACACTACACCACTCAGCGCTATTATCTCTAGTTTTGACATAAACCACCATCTTTATGCCGATGATACTCAAATTTACATGTCTCCATCAGTTTCAAACGCGAAGGAATCTCTTGAGAAGTTGCAACATTGTTCAATGGGTGTGTCGGCCTGGATGACAGGATCTAAGCTGAAGCCTAATCCTAGCAAGACAGAATTTCTTCTTATTGGGACCAAACTTCAGCGAGAAAAATTCTTGAATAATTTCCCATGCTTACTTCTAGGTCAGAAAACAAATCCATCTACATCAGCTAAAAATCTATTCGACAGTAGCCTGAATTTCCGAAAACACATATCCCAAACATGTAGGGCATGCTTCTATCATATCCGTGACCTGCGTCGAATTCGAAAAAATCTGTCCTTAGATCTTGCCAAGCAAATTGCAGTGGCACTCGTCAGTAGTAAGTTAGATTATTGTAACTCACTTTTTCACAATATGCCAGAAAAGGATATCGCTAGATTACAACGCGTTCAAAACTGCCTTGCAAGAGTGGTAACCAACGCCCCACAATTTAGTCGTTCCGTTCCAATTCTAAAACGATTACATTGGCTTCCTGTCAAGTTTCGCACTCATTTTAAAATATGTTCGATAACTTTTCGAACCCTAAAAGAAAACCAACCTGCATATCTGGCTGATTTACTTGTTCGGCCGGAATGCTCAAAATAGCTACGCTCCACTAATTCGAATAAATTTGTTGTTCCTCGTATAAAGACTAAGACTGGGTCAAGAGCTTTCTCTATATCTGGTCCAGCCTTATGGAACGCCCTGCCTGTGCCAATACGTAATGCTAAAACAATCTTAACATTCCGGAAATTACTTAAATCTCACCTATTTGACCTGGCTTTTCCACCCTAGTCCCTCAGCAGCCCGGCTCCCTGTTGACGAACCTGCTTTGGCCTCGATTATGACACATGATCACGCTAAGGATTTGTGCGCCTCTGAGGTCGGTCCGCTGAGGATATAGGCGCTATAGAAGTTTTATTTGATTGATTGATTGATTGATTGATTAATAATAATAATAATAATAATAATAATAATAATAATAATAATAATAATAATAATAATAATAATAATAATAATAATAATAATAATAATAATAATAATAAGAATTAGTATAAGAATTAGAATTAGAATTAGAATTAGAATAATAAGAGTAAAAAGAATAATAAGAATAATAAATGTTGTAGGGGGCAGCAAATTTGTTTTTTCTAGAAGGCTTTCGCAGAGCAAAACCAGAGATATAAGCCTCTTACAAAGGATTATTTTCCTTTCCTTGAGATGTTATGTAATATCTGTAATCTATATG
Source organism: Flabesymbios commensalis (assembly GCA_964017125.1). NCBI lineage: Eukaryota > Metazoa > Annelida > Polychaeta > Terebellida > Flabelligeridae > Flabesymbios > Flabesymbios commensalis. The sequence goes on along the minus strand of OZ024902.1, from coordinate 9,019,509 downwards.
TAATAATTAGCAAAAAATGATGCAACATCCAATAAATACAGCATATGTAGATTACCTGCGTATGTAGCTGTCATTTCCATACACGTCTTGCACCCGTATGTTATAGTATCTGTTGTTGAGAGATCTGGATTCTGACAAGACGGCTGCGGATACACCATATCGCTGTGGGTACAATAATAACACGTGATCCCCTCACTCACTAAAGAAAAATAAGAAAAAATAATAATAGTTAGTAAATAATCACTTGGGCTCTTTCTGACAAAAACAATCAAATAAGCTCACAATTGAATTCACATTGATTAAACTAAAGTCACAGATTAAAGTAAATAATAGTAACAAAGATGAGTTTATGATTACTATCTAAAGCAACTCTCACACAAAGAGTTGACAGCCGAGCGAAGTCGAGCTGTATATCTGGCGCGTGAAGCTCGATCTGTTAACATGGTCAAAGTGAGGTGTAAGAGTTATTTGCCAGTTAAGTACGAATATACCTCATATCAGGTATGCTCAGCTACCTACGCTGTTTCTATCAGAGCTGCTTACGACAATTCTACAGATATTTTTATGGCTCATCCTAGGTTTTTTTAATCGGTTGATTCTATGGATTAAAAAAATCAAATTTACGCAAGCAGTCTTTATCTTTTCCATGACACCTAAATTGTTTGCTATTTCGCCTGTCAAATCAATCACTGATTTTGTTCTTGATATTAAACAGCGGCCCTCGGCTTACACCCAGAGCTGCTGCTGACTATGACTTCTGGCAATTGTTTATAGACACCCGGGCGTTTATAAACGGTCGGCCAATATGACTGGTTAACTGTACATTTTATTCCATAATATCAGGTATTTCCTCTTAATTATATCAGATTTGGTATAGTGTATAAATTGACACAACACATAACTACTTACTTATGTACCTGGGAAGCAGAATCTGTGAAATACGATGCTTTAATTGGTAGAAATCTCTGAAAATAGATTTTCTGACCACTGATCCCCACCTCGTTAAAGTGTCATTGCTAAAAAGTGTATCGTTGCCGGTACAATCTGCTAATACCATAAGGTGGTAGATATAGTGATAGTCAAATTGTATGCGTGATCTCCATTTTCTATGTGTCATCATTTTTGTACACACGATTAGTGCACAAAACAGAGATACAATACATGAGCTCAGTCATTGTTCTCACTTCCTAGGTAAGTTCTGCGGAAATTTACAGTTCAAAAACGACTAGATAGTAGATTATTATATAGTTAACTAAACTTCATATTGCAAATTCATATGAAGTTATGCACTGTAATACGTAATTTTATGGGGGTGGTCCCTTTGGTATTCTGCCGTGAAAAGGGAGAAGGCAGTATCTGCTTACTTAACAAGTAAGCAGATACTGCCTTTTGGCTTTGCACGGCAGTATACAATTAAACAAGGCCGACCGTTTATAAATGCCCGGGTGTTTATGAACACTCACCGGAAGTGCGCTGTACTTATTTACGCATGATCGTTTTTAAATGGGCGGCCGTTTATAAACGGCTGGACCTGTACCTGCCTAAATCATGTTATTGTTATAATAATAAAGACGACGCGCTCCCGGTGTGGCATTTAAGGCACACCGCTCTTCTTCCATTTAAGATTTAGTGCCATAACAAGCAGGTGTGAACTCGCGACAACAGTAAATGTGCAATCACTATGGCCTGTGTATGAAGGCGACGTAGTAATGGTTCAGAGGGGTATATGACGACTTCTAAAGAGCAGCATGGGACTCACGAATGGCGATATGTCGCTGGAGAAGGACAACAAAATTTGTCCAATTTATTTTTTATTCTTATATTTTTTTGGTAATTCCACAAACTGCGTTTTTCTCGTCCGTGACAAATACAGGCTTATTTAGTATTAATATTATACATTTATGTTTTTTAATTACATAATTAATACAAATTATTATGAAGTGAAATTTTCAGAGCAAGCGCTGCATTTGTGAGTGAATTCTGATTCTGAGTCAATCAAACTATCGGAAATTCAGATTTTGCGCCCTATGAAGTACCAGAAATGCATAATGCAGTCTGATAGTACCTTTAGTAGCCTACGTTTACTATAAAAATATTTAATTGTTTTGTAACCTGTTTAGTACCTTCATCCAAAAATATTATATTTTATATCTAAATATTTCATGCACCCATTCAAATTTGTATATAATATCAATAAATCGTCTCCTGATTGCGACAAGTGTGAAACTCTCAAACTTTTATGTATTACTATAAATATATTACATTTTAAATGAATTATCTTAATGCTACGTGTATACATTACCAGCGATACTGCAACATAATATCAGTAACAGTGTATGTAGGACGGCTGTCATTTCGTCTGCAGTGTGGGAATGTAAGAGTCGATTAAGGTTCAGCTGAAAGAATGGAAGGTGATAGTCACTCGCCTGGCACTCACATAATGTCAACGTATATTTATTTACTAATATCAATTATTAATCGTTATACGGACCACCTGATCTGATGCACGTAAGTGAATCTGTCAATCTAATCATCGGCCAATCCTTACTCTTGTAGATTAGGCACACCCATCAACCGCTCTCTGAGAGGGCAATCCTAACAATAAAAGATGTTGCATAAACGTTTGGCTAATACTGGGCCAGTTTCTCAAACGGTGGACCAACATTAACCCAGCATTGGGTCAATAAAGTAACACAGAGTCAACGAAAGAAACACATTTGCCTATCACATCCGGGTTGACTCAAAACCTAATAACCTAACGTCTGAGCGGAGTCTGTAACATTGACCAAGTTAATAATAATGATATGCAGTATATGATACCATACAAGATATATTGTAGCTTGCTTTAATAAAAAACTTCATTGATAAGCGTCTTTGCATATTGATATAATTTAGCAACCGCATACTTGGTGTACCATTTTTTAATGTGTCTTTTTATCCATATTATGTAGGATTCATGTGAATGTACAAGAATGATTATTTTGCTAATATGGTCATATGGTTCTTAATGTGCCACTCGGTTCCTACATATACTGTTCTTAATGTGCTACTTGGTTCCTATATATACGGTTCAAAATGTGCTACTCGGTTCCTATATATACGGTTCCAGAAAAAATGAAGTGCCACGAGAATTAGCAAATTATATTTCATCATTTCATCAGATAATTCAATCTGAGCTGGAAATTGCATCAAGAATTTAAACAAAATTTCACAGAAATTCAAAAATATGGTAGATGTCCAGGTAACCTTTAAATTATATTTTGGAGATTTTTATTTCCTTATTATTTGAAATATTTTTCGTAATCTGAGGCTGTAAATATCTTTGCATTGGATAACATCTCAAACATTCAATGTTATATATCTATGATATCATTAGGAACACGAAAAATAAAACAATAAAAGGTATGCGAAAAATCAACCCACACAATTGATAAAGTAATAAGCGAAAAAAACACACTGACAAATTATGTCCACAGCCAACAGAACTGATTAAATTAAAAAACATCATACACATTTCTGATGGGTGGCGTTTTTAATGCGACTTATGTCAGTCTCACTTGTATAGATTTTTTAACGCATTTTATTCAATGTAAAATATACTGTCTGTATAAATAAATAATTTTAATTAAATTTAAATGTTATCATTTTAAATATTATGTTATTATTTTCTTTGTTGCGAAAATTCCTTCGACGCTATTTATTAAAATGCAAGACGACAAATAACATTGAATAATTCTGAGACAATGAGTTGATGTTTCCATGACCAATCCCTAATATCAGTGGTTTGAATCATTAGTATATGTCAACTCTCAAGTGAAGTTATCAGATGGGTTATCGTTCTGCTATCAGAGGCGATCTCTCAAATCGTTATCTCTGAAGTGATTCAGATTTTATGTGTTACGATAGCTTATACAAATACACCAAATGGCCCATACACTGTTAGTGATACGTCATGAGACCATATTGTGCACGTGTGTTTAATAACCCTTAATATTCTATATTATATAATTTAATTTATTATATGTAAGTCTTCGGAATTAAGGCTTTAAGAACAAAGCCAAAGGCTAACAACCACCCTTGATGCGAAAATTCCTTTGACGCTATTTATTAAAATGCAGGACGACAAAAAACATTGAATAATTCTGAAACAATGAGTTAATATTTCGATGACCAATCCCTAATATTAGTGGTATGAATCATTAGTATATGCCAACTCTCAAGTGAAGTTATCAGATGGGTTATCGGAGAATCAACAAACACGTACTGCTATCAGAGGCGATCTCTCAAACTGTTATCTCTGAAGTGATTCAGATTTTATGTGTTACGATAGCTTATACAAATACACCAAATGGCCCATACACTGTTAGTGATACGTCATGAGACCATATTGTGCACGTGTGTTTAATAACCCTTAATATTCTATATTATATAATTTAATTTATTATATGTTAGTCTTCGGAATTAAGGTTTTTAGAACAAAGCCAAAGGCTAACAACCACCCTAATAGTGCGGCAGCCAAGGGGGTGACATAGTTTTAGCTGATATTTTTTTTCTTTCGATTATGCATGGCTAGCATTCCTATGATATTATCTGGGTTGTGAGTTTCAGGGATTTTTGATGCGGCCACTAAAGTCATCATATCTTTATCAATAATTGAGATAGAGATGAGATTATTTTTCGGTATCAAACAATACAATAAAACATTCGATACATTTATTTAACATCCTGATCATGCACAGTTAAAAATGGCCGCCATGAAATCACTGAAGTTGTCATATCTTCGTCAATAATTGAGACAATATTATTTCATCAAACCATGTTTTCGGTATCAAGGAATACAATAGCACACACACGATATTCCTATTCGACATAGTTAGCATACAACGTTCAAAATGCCCTCCATAACAAATCTTCCTTAATATTTGAGATTGAGGCTTGCATTTTGTTACCAAACCATATCTATCCCTAACAAAGCGCAGAGAAACATGAAGCGGTGGCCCTGGTGTAGTGGTTAATGTTGCTTGACTGTCACATCGAACATTCACCCCCCCCCCCCTCTGGTATGGTGGTGTAAACATGTTTATTTCCACACACTCAATAATTCACTACTGTGGGGAGCCTCCGTTAACGTGAAGTAGCGTGTTTGCTCTCAGACTGCCATGGCTCGAAATGTAAATCGTGGTCTAGACGGCAGTACCATCTGATTTATCTCACTATCCTTGGTGGATAATCCTGGTTCAGTTAAAGGGACTAGCCCAGGTCTAAAATCATCAAAAAATCGGTGATTTTATTTTGGCTTCTTAATCATGTTAATATGACCATATGATGTAAACATGTCCGCAGACTAGAACTGCAAAAGTTTTTAATTTTTGTACTGCGCATTCACCAGTAAGACTAGATATAGAGGCGAGCTTCCTGATTTCTAATTATTGACAACCATGTCAAAAATAGGGAAACACGGGAATTTCGTCTCTATATCTAGCCTAACTAGTGAATGCGCAGCACAAAAATTAAAAAACTTTTGCAGTTCTAGTCTATGGACATGTTTACATCATATGGTCATATTAAGAAGCCAAAATAAAATCACCGATTTTTTGATGATTTTAGACCTGGGCATGTCCCTTTAAGTCTGTAGTACAATAGGCGTATGTGCGTATAGTCATTCTCCTGAGGCTCATCCATTCATTGACAAAGTTATAAATTATAATTTAATTGTCAATAAGATTGAAGAAACAGAAAATTAAAACAGCTTGGTTTCATTAGTCACGCATTAGATATCATGAGAGAAGGAAGCCCTCCTCCTATATTTAGATCAAGGGCGAGAAACACACATCTGCCTAGATATCATTATAGGTATATTAGACATGCATAATCAAAAGAAAATATTATCAGACAAAACAAAGTTACACCAAAAATCTAGAGTTGGCTACCGGACTATAACAATTGATAGCTAAATTATTGTCTAATAAAAAGCGGAGATCGTAAAACGTAGCTTATATGTGTTTATGTGCGTTTCTGAGCATATGAATGAATAAATATAGTACCTTTCATAGCGCATAACTCCTCGGTGTCCGGAGCTAATAGGCGCGGAAATCTGAAGGATTGTTCAGTATCATAGTCATTGCTTCATTCTGGGTCACCAGCTGAGCATAAATGAAATGAATCGGGCATTAGGCCACCTTTGTGCACACGTAGGCTAAACAGGGCCAGGAGAACCTCCTGAGGGTGGTGAGATGATTGAGATGACACTGTCCTCCAGACACAGGATTCGAAATTCGAGCCCTGGTGGTCTGAGGCCGAGCACGCTACCTCTCGGTCACGGAGGCTCCCAACAATACTGACTTTCACACGTGGATTTTTTGTTTCTTTCAAACCGCCGAGACCGGGAACCGAACCCCGAACTCTGGCGTGGAAGGCAGCGGTGCTAACACTTCCCTAGGGCCCCCGCCCCCAACTGAGCATGCCAGGACACAAAGGAACAAAGTCGGAGAAAAGATTAAACTATTTCATCAATTCTAACTTCACAAGGAAGACGGTGCCGCAATTTTGGTGCCACCACAGAGAAAGACCCTTCACCCATCTTGGTTTTAATGCGAGGAACAAATAGCACATTTTGATCAGATGAGCGAGCCTTAAGCATTTATTTTAGATAGATTGGCTGCTTGTTGCATAATGCCTTATAGGTGACTAAGCAGAACTTAAATTTGATTCTGGCAGAAGGTTCGGCTTTTTTATCAACGCACACAAACTCAGTACGGTAATGACTCTTTTTCTCTGCTAAAATATAACCTGCATATCCTGTAAACCAGCCTTTGTTGCATCGATTGGTTCCCGGCATCATCAAGGCTGTCTTTCGTGTCACCTGACATACAGCATATGGTACATCATGGTTTTGAAGGTGACTGTTCGTTGGCGCTTCGTATCCTGTTCCAAACACTTCTGCGTGATAATATCTAGATGTATCATACCGCCTGACGATAGGATCACTCTGAAGACAAGATAGTTCGCGCCTCCGCCCTTTTGACTATAATATGAACCTCCCTCAATACCTGTTTAGCCACAACAGAAAAATGTAAAAACGTCACACTAGCTCATGTATGATAACATTGTGTTCTTTTTATGAAAACTACTTCATAGACGTGAGTTGAAAATAAAGTATATTTACTCTAAATCACGCACACAATGGAGCAGTTAATATTTAACCCTTTCACGCCTGAATTTACCTTTGTCATCTTCATCCACTACAAGCCGCGAATTGCTGTCTCAATTCTCGACTTGCAGTGGATGAAGATGACTTGAAGTGGGTGGTTAATGAAAAAAAAATTGATATTAATAAAAGAGCTCCATGAACATTCTCGATCTAAAACCCCCTTGATTTTGGGGAATTGAGTAATTCTTCAGAGATGCAAAATGATGCTTTAATGCATCGTGAGGACTTAAAGGGTTAACATTTGAATATTATGGAACGTCATCATTACAACGACTATGTGCTCAGCTAATACAACGGACACAGGTTCCAGTCATCAGGTTGCATGTTGCATGTAACAAATAATTATTAAATAAAAGCGAACAAGCACACTCTTTTCTTTTTGGCACATTTTCGACTCAACTTAGTTGTGGATAAATGCGTCAGATTGATCTGGCTGCGCCCCTCGCTTCGGTTCTTCTGAGGAATTAGACAAATTAGAAATTGGATAATTTATTTGATTTATTGATAAAACACGTATCTTTATATTTCTCACCTGAGTATATCAAGTCTGCTGTGCTTGGACAAGCCTTCGTCCCCCAACGTGTGTACGTGGCTCCGTCTGTCAAAATAACACATTTGAATATATTTGATAACAGAACTTATCTTTTATTTTCATGATCAGCATGACGAATTTTGAAAACATATTTGGAACATTTCAAAAAAGTGGTTAATAATGTACTAAAATCACGAAATAATTTAACGTTTTGTATCCGGGATATACAAAACAAACACTTTCATATACTTTTTTACAAAAAATATTTCATATTTTCTGGATCAGCATGACGAATTTCGGAAGGTTTAAAACACATTTGGAATATTTCAAAAACATTTTGTTTATAATCTACTAAAATCACAAAATATGTTGGCATATTTTATCCAGGATATGGAAAACAAACAAACACTTTCATAGAATTTATTCGGTCTTGTAAAAACATAACCTAATATTTCAGTTTAATATTGTCATATAATTGTATTGAAATATTATTTTCCCTTTTTAAATATGTTTTCTATATTTAATAATCCGGAAAAAATAATATTCAAAACAATATATTGAAATATTGAAAAAAATAGGTGCAGAACCCCATTCAACCAGGTCGAAAGAAAATAAACTTTTATCAAATTGTTTTCGAATATATCATGAAGATGTAAATTATCTTGGCATCTTCATACATCTTTTTAACACGGAATTGGTATCTTCATACATCTTTTTAACACGGAATGTAATTTAAGATGGATAGACAAAATGTATGATCGTGATATTCATGATTACTTTACATGCTAACTCTAAAATGAATGGATCCATATATTTTTATTCTATTTAAAATATTTTATATATTGTATATCTGATGACAATGCATCCTATATAATATCTTTTTGTTTTCAAAACTGCCATAGGCATAGATAGATAGATATTTATTGACGACGGGAAATATAGACTTATATCTTCATATATATACTTTTTTTCACATTAATAGATGGTCTGACGAACCGAACATCACAATCATAGAGTTCATAAATATGTATGTCATTATGGAAATAACATACATACCGAAGCATCCAGGTCGGTCACAGACTGACCTGGATGTAATTGTTCTGTGCTGATCAATGAACACAAAGGTGATCCATGAATGGTACAGGTTCTCAGGATAGGATTGTAGTAAGTCTTCCGGCCGTTGTCATTTTCACAAGGAATGTTATCTCTCATGAATCCGCCTTCCTTACAGATCACATAGACGTCACTGCCATGACATGACTGGAACCTTCCTTCATTGTCATTTCACGTTTGCTACATTTTATATAGATCATTCATGACTATACCTCACCACATATAATTTTACCTTAGAACAAACGACAAAGAAGTTTAAGTAGGGTATATAATAGGTCAGTGTGACTTCACAGACTGATTTCATAGATCAGGCGTTTATACCATCAGGTGTACATTAATTTCAGTTATTTTTACCGTTAAAATGTTTACATACACCAGCCACAGCCATGATTAAGTGGTGCTGTCTATGTTAGTAATGTTTTCTCTAACTGTTTAATATGCATATTCTTCATTTTTCCGTGATACCTGGATCATAGTGTATTATATATGTATGATTTTGTATGACCAGTATTTTTTCTGTACAAACCTGAACATGTTGCGTTTGCCATTTCAATCACAGTCATCAACAGCACAGCGTAAGCTGGCGTCATATGAATGACAGACATTTACTTGGTTGCATTTTATAATGTCAGATGAAGGTGAAGATGGTGTGTGTATTAGGTCTCCAGAACACCAACTTTATACTGCGTGAGTGTGTGGTGAAAAGGGCGCTAGTGATTGTGGTGAATGACATGTCCTGGGAAACGCCCACAATTACAAGTAACAAGTAACAAGTAACAAGTAATTTATTCTGAAGGTCTTCTTTAGTAGAAGACAAGACAGAGTTGCCAGGAAGGCACATGACATAGTATATACAATTTTCACATTTTGCGATATTAAAATTTACATATTATCAATTTGACAAACATAGCCAGTTTTTTAAGGTTTTCACCCTTAGTTTGATAAAATAGTTCATATAGGTAAATGGTTGAAGGTCTTCTGTAATATTTTGAATTAATAACGTTTTTACGTTCTTCTTTGAAGGTAGGACAACAAAGTAAATAATGAAATTCATCACCTATATCTATTTCACAATAAGTGACTCTGGTCAAATAACGCGACCGCCAATCCCCCCCCCCCCCCCACACACACACACAGTCTCCAGGTCTCAGCTACATCCTGTTGTAATGCATCCATAGACAGGTGATCTAGAGGAAGGAGGGATATCGCGAGGTGACATGTGAGTGAATAAGTGACTGGGGCTCTGCAAATTTGTGGCATTATTTGATAAGTGATTCAGACGCAACAAAACGCAATTAAATAATATTCAACCTAAACTATAATAGAAAAAGGACTTTTTCCAATCATTTTACATTCAAACTGATATTTCCGGAACCTGATATATACCTCACACACAGCAGTAACAATAAATCTGCACTATATTACAAGTTATTTTGGGATGTTTTTGTGCCATAATTTAATGTTTTAATTATTAGACTCAGACTTGTAGTTTTTACACAATCACTCCAATTTCATGGAGATATAGTGACTTGATAAGTCGTTCATTTTATAATCACTTCATATTTTACATTATTTATACTGATATTTTTATACTCATTAAACTGTGCTATAGTGCAGGCGCTACAACATGTCATCAGACTCGTTACATATAGGTGCCAGGAGCATCGTCATCTTATCATATCAAACATTTTAAACTGAATATTTTAGTACGATCATGCTTTTATTGGCTTTGTCTTTTCTTTACTACTTTAACTATACAATATGGGATATTGTAATACCTGGAATTTTCACTTAAATGGCCATACTGGCCGAAAAGTGAAGTAAAGCAAATATTTTACTTACTTACTTACTCTGCCATAATTTGTGTTATCTGTATACTATTCCACTGAACATGCTGAATGATATGCGAATGTGCAACGTTCAACCCATTCAAATCACTGTTTCCAGAACAGTGATTTCAAATCACTGTTTGGGCGTTGATTTGGGTTGTCTTGAGAGTCATCACAGCAAACAATATGTATGCTATTCCACTGAATGATATGCGAATGTGCAACAGCAAAGTTATATGTACACGGCCTGCCTTTGTGGTGAAGGCATGAAGTATGCTCAAAGTTTAGTCCGGGAGGCAGGTCGATTTATCTGACCGTCTTAGTCAGTAGAGTTTTTCATTTTTTTCGAATCTCGTATTCTTACTTGCACATCACTGTGCACAACGTCACAAATCGGAGGTTTCCATGGTAACGTCTTTTTGACAAATATGGCGAAAAAATGTTTTGTATCTCTAAGTAAAAGTATTAAGCTAGCATAATACTACTTTAAAAATGCAGTAGATATGTAAAACCAATGCAAAATGTAAGTAAGGGCCCTTGACAAGTTAAAAAATCCTCAAACATGATCACAAATAAAGTGGAAATGCAAAGTTTGAAGGTTAATTTGGTCACCATGGAAACCACTTTTCATAAAACAAATTGATTGCAATATATTTATGCCATGATATTGGCATAAGTTGTTTTGCTAAACGTTTAATTTGTTTATAATTGCAATTTTCTGGAATGTAAATATAGAAATTATATATCTTGATATAAATATATCGATATGTACTGGCACATACTCTCTACTAACCAATTAAACACTGAAACCCGGGCACCACCCCAGCCCTCCACTGAATTCCCAGAGAGGAGGGGTGCAAATAGAAGATGGGCTGGGCTATGCGTTATTGGGATATCACCCAGAGGTCATATCAAGGTCATTCTCAGCTCAGCTCAAGGTCAAACTGGTAAAGCCTTGGGAAATATTCAATTTTTGCACTTTTTAACTAGCAAATCTATTTTTATATTATTCACATGATTCAAGGGTATCTTCAAGATCAAAGATCAATGTCAAGGTAAATTAAACAAAAATATGATTGCTACCAAATAAGGCGAGGACATGTGTAATACCTCTTTTTATGTGAATATGACTGGAAAATACATTTATGTTATTATTTTGGTGATTGAAGGTCATATTCAAAGTCAAAAGGTCAAAATTATTACAGTAACCTTTTTTAACAAATACAAATAATATCCCTTTTGGTGACATTTTAACTGTATAATTCGTTTATGGCATTATTGGTTCAAGGTCAAAAGTCATTAAATCGAAAAGAAAAACAACAACAAAAAGTAGAAATAACCAAATGTTTCATGTGATTTTAATTGGAGATTCAATTTTTCTAATAACTTTGCTGATTAAAGGTCATCTTCAAGTTTAAAACGTCACTTTTACGTGACCAAAATATGATTGAAGCTAAGAACAAGTGTAATGCATATTTTTCGTGTGAAAAGAGGTAGGCCTCAGCGACCTAAAATGGAAAATCCAGTTATGTTTAGCTTTTTACTGTTGTGATACAACTTCATCTTCAAAGTCAAAACGTCAATTCCAAGGTCAAATCAGCGGAAATATTATTCTAACAAATAAAAACAGCAAACAATGTAATACCCTGTTCTAATTTGAAAATTACTAGAAAACGATAGTAGTTAATTCCAAAGTCCGATTATTAAAACCTTTAATAAATGTGTAATATATAATTCAACGCCTCCCCATCACCCTTTAACGTTTTAATACATCTCAATCGGCATTAAACTCCTCTCAATTAAATTGCACACATGCAGTTAGGTGATTTCACCGTCGTCTGGTTCATTTATGATTTAATTCACGAGTAACAGCATTAGTTCAACATGTGTCACGTTTACCAATGTTTACCACGATTTGAAGGTTACCAAATCACTAGAGATCGGTTTCCTGTACTGGATATAAAATATGATCTAAATTACAAATTTGAGTAATTGGACAATATTTTAAAATGAGTTATCACTGCACGGGTATCATAGGTCTAACACTAGATGCAAACGCAGATCGCAGCGTTCCGAGATCAGCACGTCAAGTGTCTCTATAGAATCTGAGTAAAAAATTAATTGTTTGATTGATGATCACAGTTTCAGAATTTCAAATAGATTGTATAGGAAATTTATATAAACTAAATATCTGGTTTTCCTTCCTAGTACAACCAAGACGTTGCATCTATGTTAGTTTGATGTTGGGTCAGAATATTTTATTGGACAATCGAGCTCTTCTAAACCCCACACTGATAACAACTGTATCCAAAAAATTCAATAACACACATTTTCATATATTATATTTAACATAATGTTAGCCTGCCTGCTTCCTACCTTCTAGACCGTCTCCATGCCATCACACCTGGCTATATTTTCTTTAATCCTTCCTTCTTGTATGTCCACTAGCCCTCCTACCTGCCTGTCTAAATATATCCCTATCCCTGCGTGTCAGCTTACCTGGCTGTTTGCTAACCTGTTTGCTTCACTGTCTAAAATCATTCATTTCTGCTTACTTTCCTTGCTTCAAAGTTCTTGCTTACGTACCTGTCTACCTGGCCACTGGCCTGATTTCCTTTAATTATTTGTTCGTGACTCCCTGCCTGCATGCCAACCTGCCTGCCTGCCCCCCACCTGATGTGGTGAAAGGATTATAAATTAGGGACGCACCATTAGATATCGGGGGGGGGGGGGGGAAGTAGGAGAAATATAAAAAAACAGTTTTGTGGATGGAATTGAAGAGAAATATGTTGACCATAGGCCATAGGCCATATGACATAATTTGATATTTCCCTTCTTCAACTAGACACTAAAAAAGTTTGTCTGACATTCATCGCAAAATTTTGCTTCTTGTGGATGTAAAAATAATAATAATTACATCCAACAAAAACTATATACATCTAATTGTGCGTCCCAATCTTGATTGCGCATTGTACCTTCATGTTATATTATGTCCATTTTATGGATCTAATCTAAGTTATTAGGCAAATTACTTAGAGCTGATCTCTGTGAACTGACAACTTGCATGTAATGTTAATCATTTTCTTTAGATTAATATACTTAATCATAACAGAAATGCTGTAGCTTAAATGTACTAGACACACATTTAAGATAGTTTGGGTGTTTTACAATTAATCACGTGAGCGCTGTGATTGTCTGATGAATGAACCTCTTTAAATTCTGCATCAATTCGAGCTGTCTTCATCTTTGAATGACAATTTTCTTAATCATTTTTGTACATATATTCATATATATGTTCAGATATTTCTTGACAACAGCCGGTATTTTGTAAACGCTAAATCTTAATTTTTCTATGTGATTATGTTGTCTGAAATACACCCAGCAAAATAAGGTCATAAGAATGTTTTAAAAACAAGTAGCCATAGTCATGAAAATATTTTCATAAAATGATTTAGGAACGTTTATTTGTTGCGTTTTAATTTGATTCTTTAAAATATTTCTTTACTGTTTTAAAAACATTGCATAGTAGTTTGAATAATATTTTACCCAACATTAAGATTAATGTCTTATTGAGATATTAGGTACCATATTTTGATAACATTTGCAACAATGATTTAAAAATGTTTAGTGGTCAAGTTTTATTCTGGTTGTGAAAAGAATTTAAAATGTTTTATTGAGATTTTACCAGAAATATTTTTAAAAATGATTTTAAAATCATAAGTTTGAACTCTTAATTTTGCTCCTAAACGACATGATAATGTTTTGCTAAATGTTTCAAAAGTATTATATGGGTGTTAAGATGATATGTCACAAACGATTGAAGCACATTTTGTGCGGGAGACATTTTTCAAATATGTTTCACAGGTCGTTTTCACAGGTCGTTTAAAACTATTCTATATACATTTTCTACTTTTCGGGAATCTTCGCTTAAAATGTGACGAGACCCGATGAAAAATTCTTATAAAATTCTTAAATATAACTGTATAACTGTAGTTGTTCAGGCCGTTGTGCTTTTGAATGACTGTTTAGCACTGGCAATTGATACAGCTTAATGAATCAATCACAACGTTTTTCAATTAGTATTTATTTGCCACGAACCGACTACACAATAGATGAATCAATATAAACAATTATACAACTATGCAGCACATACATCATCGGTTGATCAACGTCAAGGTTTCATAAGTCCAGGATATAACATATGGTTGCCAACAGGAAAAATGTTAAACTAAACTTTGTTAAAAAGATGTGTTTAAGTAAACATTGGGTATTTTATACGTATAGGGAGAGCATTACTTAAGGTGGTGTGAAATGCTATAAAATTATATTAAACAAAATATATACCATTGTGTTTATTTTTCAATAAGCTAGTAATCGATCATAATCATATATCCATTAGTATATATTTATCGTCCCCTTATATATGGACGGATGTATCTGCCACTTTGCCAAGTATCAGATAGACGACAAATTTTATATCTGAAGGGGTGATATGTCTTAAAAAGGCTGCACACTATATCGATCAATATAAACATTACAACTTTTGCATAAATCATCAGATGATCAAACTCTGGGTTCCATAAGTCCAGGATAAAACATAGGATTGTCAACTGTTAAACTGAAATTGAAATACCTGATTAAAATGATGCTATATAAGTAAAGGTTTGAACAGTAATAATAATGTGATATTAGTATGCGCATAGGGAGAGCATAACTTAATGTTATATAATCTACATCAAAGATCTATCTGTGTTCCTTTTGTCGAAGTCAGTAATCGATCACAATTATATTTCATTTTATATATCGTCCCTTTAATTATGGAAGGGTGTACTTTAAAAGCAAAGTATCTTAAATATTGACCGAGATATTGACAAATTCATGTTTTTTGGCAATGGCTGCCGTTATTGGCTTCCCGCCAATTTTCAGTGGTCGATTTGCAAGGTTGTGCACCTAGGTTGTGATCCCAGATATATGTAGATATCATTTCAGGTACCCAACCTTTTACAACACGCCGTGTCAGGAAATCTGGTCTTGCCCCGTGAGTACTATGTTGGACCAATATGTTAGTCATTGGAACAACATCATGAACATTGAGCAGTAATTTAATATCAGGTATTTAAGCTATGGATCGACATAAATATACTGGCATACACTCCGCAACCATTAGACCACCAGACAATGTCGGCTTAATGTTGGTCCAACGTTAACCCAGCATCGGGTGAACTCGTGTTTACTGGTCAGTGCCATTACCATCACTCTATGGCCACTCTGCGCATGATAATTATGCTAATCTCAACATACCAGGAAACACTAGATGTTGACCCAATGCTGGCATGAGTGTGGGCCGGCATAGCAGACGCTGAACCAACATTAGATCGACATAGGGTGAACGTCTAGTGTCGAAATACATGTACACCATATATAAATAGTCAGTGAATTATCAATTCCAGGTAAGCCGTATTTCAGGTTATCACCAGATGATGTCAACCCTTTCACAGCTAATCACGACTTAAGGCGTTTTAAATTTGTTTTATTAGCCGAGTAAATGGATATAAATGGGAATAAAATGGGCGGTTGAACGTCACGATTTCCTAATCCCTGGTCTCAATTTAAACAAATACGACACAGTAAAATGTGTGGGTCAAGGTGGCGACACACAACATCAAGTGGGTAAAACTATTAATTATCTAACTTAGTGCTTAAAAGTTAAATATGCTAATCTTAAATGCAGCTGAGAGTTCACGTGCCCGCTCTAAAAATGGATTATACTAATACATGCATCTATATCTATGAATGCAGATGCAATATTCAGCCCGCCTGCATCCCCGCCTGATAAGCTTGCCTGACTGCCTGCGCATCAGCATGTCTGCCTGCCTCAATGCATGCATGCCTGCCCGCATACCTATTTGCCTGTCTGTCTGTCCGCCTCTTTGCACGTCTACTGCTTGCCTGTCTACTTGTATGCCTGCATGCCTACATATCTGTCTGTTTGTCTGCCTGCCTGTCTGCCCCTATACTTGTATTCCTGCTTGCCTGCTGTGCTTGTCTACTAGCTTAGCAGATAAGGTAACCGATTGTGCCTTTTATGATTAAAGCATGTAATTACTACCACTTGTGGAACCTATCATAAGGGTCATTTTTAGATGTCGAGGTAAACTGCATTTGACCTCTGATGACCTATAGATGTCATTGACCGCGAAAGGTAAAGATATTCACTGGCAAAGCCAAAAAAGAGTGAAAGTTGTATATTACAATTTCTATGATTTGTTCCTGTGTTCCAAAAATGTCTCAAATACTCGGAGAGATATTTTGAATCATAAAAATAACACCAAGATCATGTCAAGTTCACACCAAGGTCATTTAAAAGTCAAATTGGCAGGAAATAGTTAAAATGTCCCTTTTTTATCAATTTCTACAATGTTGTTGAGCAGTCATTTATTGCAAAGGACTGATTTGACATATTCTTCGTCCTATGTATTTTCCACACACATTTTATGATATTAAGGGCAGTATCAACCTTGGGAAAAAGACTAGGTGTTCCATTTATTAATCTCCTTTCTCAATATTTATTTGAAGGGGCCAAATTACATTTATGCAGCATTGTAAACATTCCCTTGGGCCCCCATAGCAAAATATTGATAAATAATTGGGTTATGAAGTTTCATATGGGGTGGGGTTGTGTTTTACTGGAATACCATCCGAAAGCAATTTGAAGGTCAGGTCAAGGTCATTTCAAGGTCACACTGACAAAAACTGTTGTTAAATGTTGGTTTAGTTTTGGCCAACTGCCTGATATGCCGGCCCAGCATTAAACCAGCATTAAACAAATATTAGAACAGCATTAAACCAAAATTGGTTCAATGTCTTGTATCTGCTGGGTTATCTATTAAATTGATCAAAGCAAACCCTGCGAACGCTATAATATTGTTAATGTGACGTATGAACATAATAAATCTCACGCATAGTTACCGCCTCTTATTACGAATACGAATCATTTCATTTGTTAGGTCATGTACATGTATTTATTAAACTAGGGGTGTCATTAACAACCGGCGCTGGCGCCGTCTACTGTCCGCCTGGCGCCGGTTACTTTAAAAGTTCCTCATAGTTATTTTACAGTATAATCTTCTAGGAAGCGGTTATGTCTACCACGATCTATTCAACGTTTTTTGTGTGGTTGTTGCTGTTTTTGTTATGATTTGCATTTTTACATGTGGGTCTCTTTAGTGCACACAAAAATAAATAACGTTGCTATGTTGAGATCTCAGGGTCAAATTCCCGGTGGAAGAGACAATAGTGTTTAACTACTGATTACAATCACGATAATCCATATTATAATTTTATTTAGTAGCTAAGTGTGATTCAATTAGCTAAGATAAGATGCTTTTAGTCCAGAGGCTTAGCAAAAAATCGTGCACTTTGTGATACAAATATGAAATTTGGCACACAGCTAGTATAATCAGCAATGACTTATTTTAGGGTGGGACCCCAACCAGATTCGACCTGTGGCGGCGGTAGCGGCCATTTTTCAAAATGGCCGCCGTATCAATTATCACAGTGTCATATATAGCTTACTATTGGTGATAGAAACATGATTTTGGTGTCTATATCTATGTTTGTAGGCCCATGGACTTCAAATATTGTATCACTTTCAATTTACCCTGTTTTGGTCCTTCTTTTTTCTACAAAATTACTATTTTAGGCTTAAAATAGGTATTTTTAAAAGTATAAATGTTTAAAAATCCACGTCTCTTAGTTCATCCATGTAGAATTGGCATTTTGTGATACAAGTACACTATTTGTAACATGCCTAGCATAAGCACCAATGACTTTTTTAAATTAGGATCCTAACCAGATTCAACCTGTGGAGGCGGGAGCGGCCCTTTTTTCAAAATGGCCGCCGTACCACTTTTCGGGGTGTCGTATATCGCTTACTATTGGAGATAGAAACATGATTTTGGTGTCTATACCTATGTTTGCCGGCTCATGAATTTCAAAAATTGTATCGCTTTCAACTTTGCATGTTTTGGTCATTTATTTTGCTACAAAATTACTATTTTAGGCTTAAAATAGGTATTTTTATAAGTATAAATGGTTATAAATCAACGTCTCTTAGTTCATCTATTTAGAATTGGCATTTTGCGATACAAGTACGCTATTTGGTACATGCCTAGTATAAGCACTAATGACTTATTTTAAAGTAAGACCCCAACCAGATTATATCTGTAGGGGCGGAAAGGGCCATTTTTTAAAATGGCCTCCGTACCAATTTTCGAAGTGTCGTATATCGCTGAATATGGGAGATAGAAACTTGATTTTGGTGTCTATACCTATGTTTTCAGGCCCAATGATTTCAAATATGGTATCAGTTTCAATGTATCAGGCTTTAGTCACTTAGTTTTCAATATAATCACTGTTTTAGACTGAAGATATGTATTTATATAGTATAAATGGATACAAATCAACGCCTCCTATTTCATCCACGTGAAATGAAAAAAAAGGATTTGGGACAATATGTAACCTGATCTAGCAATATACCCACTAGTGGCCGAGTAATTAATTTAAATTGAAAACGGTTATAGTGGACAGGCAACTCATTATAACACAGATGACAATTAACATTTACATTCACTTCTTGCATATATCACATGTATTTTATTGTTAATTATATTTAAATAGCTCAATTATTACTTGCAAATAAGAACAAGAAACAACACTATACTGAAATATTTTGTATAATTATATATTTAGTTGATGTAAGTGATACATAGCATTCAACATGAAGAATTATACATCAATCACATTCACAACATTTACATAGTGTTGTGCAAACTAAATCCGATTTTTGCACAATCCTCTCCATCCCTTGGTGTATCCCCCTTTTTTATTGCACGGCATGCTTCACCAGCCGTTGACAGAATCACTGTGTACTTTCGGAGTTCAAACTCCAGCTAAAGTGTTGCGTGGTAGATTGTTGCCATATATGACCTGCAATGTAGCCTACCTTCAACAAATGCTGTGCTAGGGCATATCTTGTATATTTTCTGGTATATTTTCTATTTATCTGCCTTTCTGAGTGAACAACATTTGTCTTTCATAATTGACACTGCTTAAACAGCTCGTAAATAATTTTCATAAGTCTCTCAATAGTGGGAAGAACATTCATTACATCACCTATAGAAGGTTCATCAGCCAGGATACACAGAGCAGGTGTAGAATCTTCAAAGTCTTCCCATACAGACCAGTCCGTACGCTTTCCTCTCCGACCAAATGAAGATGTCACATCACAGCCTGTGAGGACATGAAAAGCAGGCAGAGCTGTACATTTATCACCACCAAGTGATTGCGCCATGTTCATAATGGCTGTTTGATCAAAGTATCGGAATGTATTTCCTGTTCCAAAGGCTAGTCACAAACGCTCGCAATCAATTTTAGAGCCATAGCTGTGCTGATTACCACAACATCTGTATTCACAGTTCTCAGTATATTTTTTTTCACACCGTGTTGAACTGCATGCGAGGCATATACAAACATCTCGTCCCTCTGGAGCAACAAGGTGCAAAGTCCATTTTTGATTGAAAAGTCACCCGGAGTGCAACAATGTGTCATGTTGCTTTGGTACATTGTTGATCAAACGTAATAGTTTAAAGATACAAAATGAATAGGTGCCATTGTAAGTTGGGACCTTCTTGTGTGAATTGCTTTTCATTTTAACAAGTTTGGTGAGGTTTGAAAAAAAGTTCTAAAACAAGATGGCACCTTGTTGCAGTAATCAAATATTGACTTGACCCCTAGTTTCACCAGTGGGTAAGACTTCAAACAAGATGGCACCTTGTTGCATTGAGCAAAACATTACCTAGCCCGGGCCATTGTCGCACAAGAGGGTAAATAGAAATAAGGCGAGAAGTTCAGTTCAGTTAATCTAATTATTTGGACCAGGTTATGGTGTTCCCTGGATGGTGTAGGCCGTGACGCCAAATATTTGTACATATTATATGTAGCTTACCCACTGACTACGGATATATACCATGATCTTTGAGATGTAGTCGTCAAATGAATCAGGTGCTCCTGGCTTGATGATGGCAGCACCGTCAAGTATAATCATCTGGACATCTGGTCGGTTGACCGAACCCTGTATGATTTGGTCCTTAATACATGAATGTAGATCTGTTTTTGTCCCGCATCTTATAGAGCCATACTCTAAAAGAGAGGGAGCAAGGGCATGACTGGTTCTAATGTGAGAAGAATTCTGTTGTGCTTATTTGCCGCACTTGAAAAACAATATATAGTGTAGAGAATAATGTACGGTCCAGTTTCATGGCTTTCAACTGCTTTTGATTTCGCGATTTTTCTTTATGCTGACGCGAGCAAAATAATCGAATATTTGCTATTGTAACTGTGTCACCAAAGGGTCTTATGTAGTCAGCCAGGCGGTTTTTTAAAGAAAGTGTCACACATTGCCTGTCCAAGTTTTTCGAGCTTCTGGATGGTGTCCACAAACAGTAGAGTCAACAATAGCTCTGGTGTCAAGTACCAGTGGATCTCCACACGTATCCATGAAAGTTTTACCCATGTGTGACACAGTTCTTGTCAGAAATTGACATGTTGCAGGAAGGCTGATTGCTTACCTAAAATGAAAAAAAAGACATTGAACATACTTGCAATTATTCATTTGATCCAACTAATTTTGATGAAATTGTCAATATTTATAGTTCATAGCTGGTTGATCTTCTTAATGATTTGTCTCTGCATCTTTGTTTGTCCTGTCTAATCCATAAAGAAATTCTGTAACAACACGAGCCATCTCTGATTCAGCAACCATACATCTCATTAGGGCTACTGATTTCTCTGTCAGACCGACAGCTCCACCCTCATCATTGACAAAAGCATTGTTTTGTTCATGACTCTCGTCTAGGGACATATTGGAAAAGGGTGGATTGGATGTTTTCACAGTAAAATTGCCTTTACAGCAATCACTCCACAGCTGAAAAGGTCTCCACATACAATGGAAAATTTCCAATTTTGAGTGTTAGCTCAATTTTTTTAAATCGGTTTCCAAAATTTGCACTGTACACTACTTGCATTTCGCTCCTTTAACCGATTTGCTCTAGATATTTCAGTGTAGACATCTTGTCGTAGCTTATACTGGACGCAAGCTGTCACTTGGTGAGCCCTAGCTGTCTTCTTGACATGTGAAGCTTTGAGAAAACTTTCTGCCGTACCAGGTGTGGCAATGTTGACCTGTAATATAGCAGATGTCCAGCCTCTCCTATTAAGTAGATCTCCAATACATTTCAGTAAAGTCATCTTAATGTGAAGGCCGCCCAGCATCACCACATAAGAATCTTCCCCATGTGTCTCTGAATGTTTTTGGCAATCTTTTAAAGTGGTTGGTCACATGCTTTAACAGGTGTCTGCGCATAGTTGACGATATTGACAGCATGCCTTAAGTCCATTGAATGTTTTATCAGGCCCACAGCTTTTGAGTTATTTGGCAATAATGACAGCAGAACACTAATTGACGTTTTCCTAGTATAACCAATTCCATAGCGATGATATACTGCCTATGATACCTGGTCCACACACCTCGTATTCATCTTTGTTGTTAATTGACCGACTAATAACATCAAATACATGTTGTATGTGATACATTTTCCAAAAGTAAACTCCGGCTTAGTGAGGTTTGTCAGTTTGGGAACGTGTGGATTCTTGCTTGCCACCACAACTGGTACTGATGTATAAAGCTTGGTAGTTTGGAAATTTGGCGGTTGGACTTCGAAAGTGGATAGCGTTATTGCTCAATGCCCATGTTTTTCTTATCTGGATGTTGAAACATTGATATTCAAGTCCCATGGAAAGAAGTTTTAGCGGTATTCAGCTGTGATCATGGTCTATGTTTTCAACTGCAGATGTTTTAAAAATTGGAAATACATTGTTTTGTCAAATTTAGACACAATTGGGATATCTCCAATATTTTTTTTTACTATAGACCTATATAAAATAATTATTAAAATTATAATATCAAAAATTATATTAATATACTGAAATAATAGGCCTATAACATACGCCTGTATAGCACCTTGTGAAATCCACTATCACAGCTTGAATATTATCTGTTAAATACGGTAAAAAATATATTTCGATCGTGAGCCCATTTAAAAAATGTGGTGTATGAAATCATTTGATGCAACTAGAAATAGTGGAATTGAACTGCGACGCTAAAATGGATGTCTACATAAAATGACAACCAAACTGCATGGCAACCAAACTGCAAAACAAGAGGTCTGAATGAAGATAGTTTAAAAACAATGTAAAATTTGAAATCTTTGTACCTTAAAACATAGGGTTAGACACCAAAATTAAGTTCCTATCCCGATTATTAAACAATATATGATAATTCTAAAATTATTGGGCGGCCATTTTGAAAAATGGCTGTCACGCACGACACAGGTAAAATTTGGGTGGGGTCTCACCCTGAAGTCAACTACTATATACTATTCTAGCTATGTACCAAATTTCGTGCTTGTATCACAAAATGCACGATTTACCAAGAAATGGGGCTTAAGCCTCCGGACTATTCTGAGCAATCCTATGGCTGTCGATTGTGTGCAAGAAAGCGTGACGGCGCGACGTCCATCATGTAGGGCCCATGACAATTTTAATGCCTCGCCAAGACTGCCATAGAGGTTATAGGGTCTGATCCGGATAACCAATGCCGGTTGTCGTTTGTGGGCATCCAAGCGTGGAGGCGCGATTTTCATCGTAGGTGTGAATGCTCTTTTAATGATACAAGGGGTTGGTCCGCTAAGAGCTAATCCTTAAGGCATTAGTTCAATCAATATCTTTGTTTCAATGATACTGGACAATGTTTTCATTCTGGTTGGCTGTTTTTGCAGTCTTCCTGTTTAAGCTGGTTCTGATTCTAATCATCCTAATATCAACCAACGACTATATTGTGTTTTATAACCGGCTTAAACGATTAAAACACATTTATTCATGTATTGGTCCTTTCCAGTGGACAAGGTTAAAGGCAGCTTAATGCATTTACCCTGTTTTATATCGGTAGTAATAATGCTCAAGTATACAACAGAAGGAGCTTAAACGATTGGGCCTGTTTTCTACCGGTGATAATTCTAACAGAGCTGACATAAAAGGCTTAAGCTATGATATGCTTTGAACAAATTATCTACTCCGCCTTTGTGCATATATAGCCTAATTGTTTTATACACCTCTGATACTAAGTGTTATATTTTGCTGAGGTCACTTTTGCAGTTGGTGAGATAACTTTTAAAGTTGCTGTGATCAGCTTCTTCAGTGGCCAATATAACTTTTGATATAACTTTTCAAGTGGTTGTAATCACTTCTTCAGTGGTCAAGATCACTTTTGTAGATGCTGGTATAACTTTTAAAGTGGTTATGATTACTTCTTCACTCGTCAAGATAATTTTTGTAGTGGCTGAGATAATGTTTAAAATGGTTGTAATATCTTCTTCAGTGGTCAAGATCATTCATGTAGTTGCTGAGATAATTTTTAAAGTTGCTGAGATCAGCTTTTTCAGTGGCGAAGTTAACTTTTGTAGTGGCTGGGATAACTTTTAAAGCGGTTGTAATCACTTCTTCAGTGGTGAAGATCACTTTTGTAGTTGCTGAGATAAATTTTAAAGTTGATGTGATCACTTCTTGAGTGGCCAAGATAACTTTTGTAGTGGCTGAGATAGCTCTTAAGGTGGTTGCAATCACTTATTCAGTGGTCAAGATTACTTTTGTAGTTGCTGGGATAACTTTTAAATTGATGTGATCACTAATTCTTTAGTGGCCAAGATGACTTTTGTAGTGGCTGAGCTAACTTTTAAAGTGGTTATAATACTTCTTCGGTGGTCAAGATCACCTTTGTAGTGGCTGAGATAACTTTTAATGTGGTTCTAATCACTTCATCAGTGGTCAAGATCACTTTTGTAGTTGATAAGATAACTTTTAAAGTGGCTGTCATCACTTCTTCAGTGGTCAAGATAACTTTAAAAAAATGGCCCCAGAGAATGTAAATATAATAACAAACATTGATACCATATAAAGTTCCCATGAGCGAGAAGTCCTACTGGTATTCACTAAAAAAAATGTGGGAAATTTTTCAAATGGGGGGATAAAATACAATTTGAGCGCTTTGTTGTACATTTCGTATTTAACAGAAATAAAATATTACATATTCACGTTAAAACCCTTGATAGTGACTATTAACTGATATCAAAGATGTTGGTACATTTTTTCAATTTGGGTACTCATTGGGCAAAAATGTGAGGCACGTTCAATTTACCCGACCTGGAAGAAAAGTGCCCAAATTTTACATCCAACCAAAACACTATGCAATATGTTCAAATAGCTCATTATTTTTTATTTCAAATGGGTTGATTTTACGTCAACAATAGTTCTAGAACATGTTTGAATTAAAACTGAACATGAATTATATACACAAATCAGCTGAGAGAAAAGTCTTATCACTATTTACAGAAAAAGTATGACAAATAGGTAAAATTAAGGGTTAAAGTACGAACTTAAAGCTCTCTTGGGTATTTTTCAATGATTAGATACGAGATATCTTCATCAATGTGAAGGCCTGTGCCAATAGCTTTCTATTAGTATCAAATATATTGATATAGCTCAAAAATTTGACTACTCATTGGGCAAAACTCTTAGATATAGTCAATTTTCCTAGAAAAGCGCGCAAATTTTACGTCTAACCAAAAAAGCCTGTAATATGTTCACATAGCTCATTATTTTTATTTCAAATGGGTTTATTTTAAGTCAACAATAGTTCTAGAACATGTTTGAATCAAAACAAAACATGTATACCATACAAAAATCAGCTGATAGAAAAATATTTTGACTATTGACTGAAATAGTATCAAAAAAGGTCACATTACGGTTTAAAATACCAACTTAAAGCTCTCTTGTCCATTTGTCAATGATCAGGCACAAATATTTCACATCCATGTGAAGGTCTGTGCCAGTAGCTTTCTATTGATATCAAATATAGTGACATAGCCCAAAATTTGATTATTCAGTGGGCAATAATGTGAGATACGGTCAATATTCCCGAGCCTGAAGAAAAGCGAGGAAATTTACGTCTAACCAAAAAAGTAAGTAATATTTTCACATAAGTTCTAGAACATGTTTGAATCAAAACTAAACATTTATACCATACACAAATAAGCTGAGAAAAAAATATTTTGACTATTGACTGAAAAAGTATGAAAAATAGGTAAAAGTAAGGGTCAAAATACCAACTTAAAGCTGTATTGTGCATTTGTCAATGATCGGACATCAAATATGTTACATGTGAAAGCCTGTGTCAGTTGCCTTCTATTGATATTAAATATATTTATAGAGCCCAAAATTGACTGCTCAGTGGGTGAAAATGTGTAATGAGCTCGATTTCTCAAAATGGGACCAAAATCGCACATATGTCATATACATAGTACTCCAGCTATGTGAAAATAACAGTAGCTTAAATTCCCCTTCCGGGTGACACCTTACCCCCAGCCACGTCTGGTCTAATAGTGCTGGGGATATTATCATACATCCCATATCATGTCCTATCAGGTACTGATTGACACCTGAGTGAAATGAAGCACATGAGAGCAAAGTGTTTTGTTCAATGAGACAACATCGAAACAACGACGCCCCGACGTTGAGAGGGGGGGGGGCATATATACATCTGAAAATCTGCACCATGGGGAATGAAACCGCATAATGGGCAGCACCTACAACAAAGCAATACGGTCGAACCATTGTGCCACGTAATTCTCTATTAAATATCCAAGTATAGTAAATGAAAAAGCTAGGAACGTGTTGTTTGTGTATTTGTAAAGCATTTATACTATTTTTCATTCAATACATTTCATTCAATAGATTGTCGCGTGGTACATAAATTAGGTGAGGGAGCATCAAAGCTTAACACACCACCAGCCACACAATACATTAGCCCTGTGCTGGCTTAATGTTAGACCAGAATCGTAAGCGG
>OZ024902.1:8272837-8292837 GCA_964017125.1 Flabesymbios commensalis | reverse complement strand
ATTTATATGAGAGGAGGAGGTGTAGCAAGCACAGACCCTATGGCACGAGGGTGACCAGTGGTTTTTTTGTCACGCTCCATTTGACCAATTATGTATAAACATAATCCGAGCCCGAAATAATTATCTGATTTTCCTAATTATAAACAGTTTGTTGAATGGTAGCCTATTTTTTCCCCATCACCAATATCATCATAATGGCCATCGGTTTAGAGGAATTCTGTGATCAGGCAGGTGTATAGTTCCCATCTATACCTCCTCTATAACATATACACTAGTACAGTACATTAGTACTGTACACTGCTACTGTACAATATAACTGTACACTAGTACTGTACACTAGTACTGTACACTAGTACTATATATAATCTGATAATCACGCCTCATTGAGCAATACATATGCCACACTCAACACGTTGACACCATTAAGGTATGTTTTCTGCTTCTTTGAACTGCAGAACAGGCTTGAACATATTTAAGCCGTCATAATTATTTATATTTTACTATGTGTCTGTAAACTTTAAAATAAGATATAAATTTAAAAATTAATAAGATATAAATTAAATAGTCGCATCGCTGTGATATGCACATATATAACAGATAAATTATAACTCTATAGACATAAACATTATATCAGTTTATTATTAATAAGTAGCTTAAATAATTTTAATGCATGTGGCACACATTGCTTATACCTTTATCATATTATGATATGTGTGTGTATATGTATATAATATCCAGACCCCCCCCCCTATATCAAAAATAATATACATAGTAATATCAATCATAAACTAGAGAGTAGAGAGTCAGTCAGAGATTGCAACACCCACTGGTCGCAGTGATTGTGTATTGAATTTGGATCAAAATCATAATCCGGATCATCCCCAAAATTGAATCGATTTTTCCTTGCCCCAAGACACACCTCTGGTAAAAGTTTCATGCAAAAAGTAATCAGATGGATATGCCAAGGAATCTTTCTATGTTCCTTGGATAGACAGACAACACAACAAACCAACACGACCAAAAACAGTACTTCCTTTGGCTGAGGTAATACAAATTGTACAAAATTATATTCATTATTTGTTTCAATATTTCATCATCAACTTGCGACCGCATATATCCCGCACTCCGTGGCCATCCTCCCGCCCTATGTTTGCGTACCTTAGACCAAATTCCTGCAGGCGCGCCTGTAGACTTTATCACTTTGGCCAGTCCATATTTGGGCATTTAGCCTTTATTTATCGTTTGACAAATTTTCACTGACAGAATCGATTCAGTGTAGCGATTTACTAATACATTTCTACATAGAAATGGCGAGCTGTCAGACAATTTGTGTTTATCTCTCAAATAATGCAGTATTGTAGCCTATATATATATATATATATACATATATAAATATGAGTCAATGCTTTTGTATATCCTCTAATTACCTCCGCCAAAGTATGTCGCGTTGGTTTGTTTGTTTGTCTGTATTAAACTTTTATCAGAGATGTGTCTTGGGCAAAGGAACAATCCATTAAATGTTGGAGACGGACTATTACTATCCGGATCCAAGATTTGAATAGTGATCCGGAAGTTTGCAGTCTCTAATTGACTGTCTAGTTGTGCATGATATGATTCCTCCCATAATCATTTTATCTTTAATCGCATCAATATAATAAGTATACATACAGTGTATATGCTAAATGTTCATAGGCTTAAAAAAAGTAATACAAATCGTCATAATACTACATTTGAAAGATATTGCTTTAAAAGAAGGATATAAAATATAGTAGAAAAAGTTAGTAATGTCACTTGTTTACGACATATATGTCCACCCCTGCTGGTCATAATGTGTAGGCAATGTGATCGAAAATACAAATATCACACATATACGACATATTTTAGCCTATTTTCAATATCTCGCTATACAATTAAGTTCCTATGAAACTTATAAAGACTACTGTAGTCGCAATCAATCCCCTATGAGTTAAATGTCTTAAAGAGAATGGCGAAAAGTAGGTCATTGGATATCGAAAAATTGTCAATTTTGTTTGTTCATACCGTTTTCATATCAAGGCAGGGAATCGGAAAAGAAACAAACAAATAAATATTTGAATCGAATTCAACTTAAAATCACAGTACGCTCAGTCCCAGTGTTTGGGATTATTTATTATTCAAAAAATATTTCAATCAGTAGCCACTACTTCCATTCACCTAGTCATGTAGTCGCTACTATTTATAGACCTAGTTTTATTGACATCAGCTCAGCTCAGCTCTGGCTACGACGTAGCCAGAGCTGAGCTGAGATGATGATAAAATAACTAGTGGTAGTGAGGAGGGCACTATCCGTACACTAGACCATCAATAGTGTGATATCAATAGTTTTGACATCAGCTCAGCTTAGCTCTGGCTATGACAAAGCCAGAGCTGATCCGAGGTAATTTTTGTACTTGTTTAATTTGAAATTTTAAGGGAGAATTAACGGCAATGAAGAATACTTTTGTATTAGTGTAACATATGCGTATGTGTGTGCTTAAAAGCATTATAAAGGTATACAGGGTTAATAAGGTCGCCTCTGCTGTTGTGTGTAGCTTTCTGGGTGCATTAATGGCTGACCCAGATCATCCGTCATTCTCCTTGACGGAGAGTTTAGGTAAAAGTGGTCACGTGGCTGTCTAGTATAACTTTCTGGGAACATCAGAGGCTGACCAAGGTCATCGGTCACCCTGCACTGACCACTCTCTGGCTGAATATAAGGTCCGCCACCTTCACCAGAGGGCGCCACAGTAACAGGGACGGAGTCTGATTGGTCAACAGAGGTGTTACGTGAAGATGTACAAGATGCATCAAAGATACCATTAGACTTACTGCTGTCTGATTGGTCAAGCATGGTGTCACGTGGAAATATGTCAGCTTGATCAGAAATATTACCAGCATTACTGTTCTCTGATAGGCCACTTAATGTCCGATGTGCAGATATAACAATGTGATTAAAATTGCCGTTAGACTTACTGTTCTCTGAATGGTCAAGCATTGTGTCACGTGAAAATATATCATTTTGATCGAATATATCTGATCTACTTTCATCTGATTGCTTATTCAATGTGTCAGGTGAAAATTTCATGTGATATTGGAAATCTGTAGTCACGATGATCTCTGATTGGTCACCCATCGTGTCATGTGGCACCATATTAGTGTCAGTGTATCCGTTAGTGATCAGTGTTGCAGAATCATGTGTTCCGTCTCCATAGTTTCCAGACGTAAGCACTGCCTTCTTTTCTGTGTGGTCTATGGCAGCTCGATGACGAACCCTTTGCCCATGATCAATATCCCGCTTTTTGTACCTCAAAAAGATAATACCCCACACACCCCACCCCACACCCCCATCATCATCATCATCAGAAGCAGCAGCAGCAGCAGCAGCAGCAGCAGCAGCAGCAGCAGCAGCAGCAGCAGCAGCAGCAGCAGCAGCAGCAGCAGCAGCAGCAGCAGCAGCAGCAGCAGCAGCAGCAGCAGTAGAATTTGG
Organism: Flabesymbios commensalis; assembly: GCA_964017125.1. Lineage (NCBI taxonomy): Eukaryota > Metazoa > Annelida > Polychaeta > Terebellida > Flabelligeridae > Flabesymbios > Flabesymbios commensalis. Next base: position 8,289,332 of record OZ024902.1, on the reverse strand, counting down.
AGTATTCAAATATGTGCTTGGTTTTTATGAGAACTCAGCATGGTGAAATATTAGGCTAACTCACCATAGTCTATGGAAAAAGTCTTACATATGGACCCCCGTGTGCACTTTATGAAGAAATCATGAAATTTGGCACAGATGACCTCTGAAATACCCTTTTTGATTTCTGATATAAGGCAGTCACTTTTGACCTCGTTTTGACCTTCTAATTTGCATATTTCGAAGATGGCTGCCAACTGATATGTGTAATAAGAGTGAAAATTTTAAAATCGAGATACCAACCTGCAAATAGGCTCAAATTGATGGTAATACCAAGCAGATTACAAATTTTAAACAATAATTTTTGTCATATCTCATTTTCCTATCCTAATTTGCATATTTCCAAAAAGGCCGCCACTATCCAGGTAAACACAGTAAAAATGTCAAAATCAAGATTTAAATTTAAATCTAAAATGATTTAAATTTAAAAAAATAGTATTGTTATATATAAATTTATCAGCCTTATTTGCATATTTCCAAAATGGCTCTCAATCGCTGGGGAAGCAATGAAAACGCCAAAATTGACATCCAAAAGGTGCATTAAAGGTCGACAAAAAGGGATTAAAGGGCGACGGAAACGCGTTAAATAGTGATGGAGAGGTGTTAATGGGCAATAGGGAGACGAGGCACTAAGGGATGACGAAGATGCGTTAAAACACAATGGGGAGATGCTGAAGGGCGACGGTGATGGATTAAAGGGTGATATCCAGGCATAACAGGGTGACGAGGAAGCGTTAAAGGCCAAAAATGAGGCATTAAATGGCCATGTGAAGGCATCGAAGGGCTATAGGGATGCGTTGAAGGTCGTTAAATGATGGCGAAGAGTTCATAAAATGTGATGGGTGCTACGTTACAAGGCGACAGGGAGGCATTAAAGGGCAATGGGGAGGCGTTAAATTGTGAGGCTTTAAAGAGAACGTAAAAGAGCAATGGGAATGCGCTAAAGGGTGACGAACCAGGTGCTAAAGGGCGATGAAGAGGCGCTAAAAGGCGGCGGAGAGGCGTTCAAGGGCAGCGGACAGGCGTTAAAGGTCAATCTTAAGGCAATAATAGGTGATGTACAGGCAATAATGGGAAATAGCAAGGCATTAAAGGGCGATGGGGAAACGTTAAAGAACGACAGAGCAGCGTTAAATGGCAGGAAAGAGGTGTTAAAGGGCGTTGAAGATGCACTAAAATGCGACAAAAAGGGGTTGCAGGGCGATGGAGAAGAGTTAAAGGGCAATGAGGGTATTATTGTTTTGCTGTATCTATATACATGTCAAAGTAGATATTTTCCTGTATATTTTATCTAGATGGTAACAAACGTATTGTGACATTTGCTTGTTACAAAAAATGGATGGTTAGCGTCAACATTGTCCTAAAATTTTGTATTACTTTTAGGTAAAAATAGCATTTTCGGTAGGCATAATTACATGTATTGGAAGCAATTTTTTTGGTCATCTTTGGTCTTTAAAAATACTTTGGAATTGTTTGTCTGTCGAAAATGAGTTTTTAGCCTTTTCTTAACAACAATGCATTGTCTAAAATACTTTCTGGTTACACCACTAGGTTGGACTTACCCGAAAAAACCCTATGGTAGACACCAAAACTGTGAATTTGCTTTTATTCTGTAGAATATGATATCAATTTATTGTTTGACCTTGAATAGATAGCGGCCATCTTGGATTTTTCCCAGAATGCAATGTCTAAAATACTTTTAGACCACTCCACTATATGTCAGGCATTCCCGAGAACCTTTTGGTAGACACCCAAATCATGAATCATTATATTCTGTTGAAATTATATCATTTCATTGCTTGACCTTGCACAAATAGCGTCCGTTTCATTTCAGCCTATTTACAGGTCTCAGTCTCAATTTTAACATTTTTCCTGCTTACCGGCGATTGGCGGCCATTTTGAAAAATGCTAATCATGTTAAGACAAGTATGTAAAACTATATATTTTTTAAAATTTGAAATCAGCTTATAATAACCTTTAATTTGAGTCTATTTGTAGGTCTCTATCTCGCTTTTGACTTTTTTACTGTTTTCACCTTGTGGTTGGCGGCCATTTTGCAAATATGCAAATTAGGTTACGAAAATGATGTATAAAAATAATATTACTTTGCGATCTGTCATCAACATATTATTACCTTCAATTTGAGCCTATTTGCAGGTCTCTATCTCGATTTTGACATTTCCACTGCAATTACCCCTATCAGATGGCGGCCATTTTGGAAATATGCAAATTAGAAGGTCAAAACGAGGTCAAATTCCACTGCCCTATATCAGAATTCGTAAAGGGTATAATAGAGGTCATCTGTGCCAAATTTCATTATTTCTTCACAAAGTGCACACTACACTGACTTAATCCATAAACTACCGGAGGTTCCAGTGAAAACCTTACCTGTTGTATCCTGTGGTGTAATATATGTCGTGGACGTTGAGTCTGTAAGCGCATTGTAACCTGTTGCAAGAAATGTGCATACTGAGATAATGGCGATAAAACCAGTTCAAATAATTTTGTTGAGTTACCTAAACCGGCGGTATAACATTTGTCCACATGTCTGGAGTTGTTCCCAAGGGTCTCTAGATACAGAATCTGGTTGAAGACATTGCCGAAAATATTCGTGAATTTAGTTTGCTTTATCCGTCGCGTCATATCACATAAGAGGATAGAATAGTGACAAATAATAACATTTTGCTGTAGCATCCGACATCGAAGAACAATTTTGGATATGGTTAATGTGTTGCAAAAAATGAAATTTTTCAATTATTAAAAATATGCAATTAGTTTATAACAACAGGTTCATTCCCGTACATAAATTCCTATGAGTGGAGCCATTTGGTTAAGACTCATCAAACGCGATACATTAAACCAATGTTGTTTTAATGTTGGGCCAGCGTCACAGACGGTGGCCCAACGTTAAAACAATATTGGTTTGATGTATCGTGTTTGCTGGGGATACACGTCAGAATTGGGTTATCAATGCTTGATTTTTCGTATTATTTATCATTATGGCCAATTTCCAAGTGACCAAGGTAAAATCAATGATTTCTTCTGAAATGTACCATTGAACATCGTTTGCCTAAATTCCGCTCACAACCAATATTTGGCATCTAGTATTACATTTTATTGTTCGCTCAAGTTTTGGAATATGATATTTAGGACCAAACCAAAATGGCACAGGCAAATTGACAGTTTTTTTTTCAAAATTTGCATTTTTGTGCAAATAGTTATCGAGCACATGCTCTATTGTGTAAGTTCCCCTCCATCGAACAGTATCATGTGGTTGAGAGACGCCCCAGAGTGTCAATGACACAGAAGCTCATCCTTTCCTGGAGTCTGTCCACCCCGTCGGCCTTTCTGGTACATTTGTAGTTAATTACTGAGAGAGGATAAGTATTTATTGTGAATGGGCGGGGGCCCTAGGGTAGTGTTTAGCACCGCTGCCTTTCACGCCAGAGTCCGGGGTTCGGTTCCCGGTCTCGGCGGTTTGAAAGAAACAAAATTGTTTCTTCCCCATCCACGTGTGAAAGTTAGTATTGTGGGGAGCCTCCGTGACCGAGAGGTAGCGTGCTCGGCCTCAGACCGCCAAGGCTCGAATTTCGAATCCTGTGTCTGGAGGACAGTGTCATCTCAATCATCTCACCATCCTCAGGAGGTTCTCCTGGCCCAGTTTAGCCTATATGTGCACAAAGGTGGCCTAAAGCCCGATTCATTTCATTTCATTTTTTATTTATTGTGAATTGTGAACAGACGGTCCAAAATAGGTCTTAATTATGTCATAAGTTAATTACGCATTAAAATATCTGAAATCCATGAAAAAGTTCTATGCAAACTATGAAAATTGTGCATTTATTGTGAATGGTCCTAATTATATAGGTATTATTACAATTTTCAAACAAACCAAACAAAATTGAAATCGACCAAGAATTGAGCGAAGAAAAGCATTTCCTTTGAATTTTGAACAGAGTGTACTAATTAGGTATTAACTAGGTCAAAAGTAAATTAATTTTCTCAAATCCGTGAGCACGGGCACGAGCTCTTTCAATCAAACCAAACAAAATTAATATCGGCTAAGAATTGAGGGAGGAGAAGCATTTCTTGTCAATTGTGGACGGACGACAGACGGCGGACGACAGACTACACACCGTGGCATAAGCTGACCCTAGGCCTAAAGGCCAGATTAGCTAAAATCACGTAATTAATGCTTGATTTGTCAAATAATTAATAATTATGGCCGATTTCAAAATGGTCGCAGTGAAATGATGAATGATGTAAAGATGACGACGTGAGGATGGGGTGATAGGGCATGGTGGGTTAATGACAGTGCTGTCTTTCACTTGCCCGATAATGTGTTTCAAAAACCCATTTTTTCGATTATTTAGAACCAGTTTTAATGGAAATATTATCTATAAGATCTAAAGAGGCTGAAAATGTCGGATGCTAAATTGTATGTGTTAAGCATTTTTTAAATTAGCATAATCGGAATGTTTAATGGAGTAAGTTGATGGTTTGCCACCCACAATTTCTTCAATAATCATGATAATGGATAAGATCAGACAATAAAAATGAATAACTGCTTTTAATAATAATTTAAATGGCCACCAAAAATAATATAGAATTTGTATGTAAAATAAGTTCACTTGCCATAAATCAACACATGTAGGGAATTATGTTTCGACAAAAGATCCAAGTGTCATGGTTATAGCAGTCCAAATTACTGAAGGAATTACTAAAAAGCGCCTTTAAATAATACAAGATACCAGCATGATTGACATGGTTGACTTACATTATGATAGTCACTATACGTTATGCTACTCATTATTTCTTCCATGTAAAATTAATGTTCAGAACTTCTGGGGAAACACCTACAAAACTAAGTCAAATTCTATAATCTGAATCCCGAAAAAAGTAATTAGAGCTATTTGTGGTATTAATGATATGCGCACTAATACCAGTCCATTATTTTATAAGTGTGGTATATTGAAATTTGTTGATTTGATTGCTTATAAAACACTGATTGTTATGTTCAAGGTGAAAAATAATTTATTGCCTATATGGAATACAACCATTATTTACAAAAAATTCCAAGTCATACAATACAAGACAAAGTGGTAAATTTAATCAAAATATTTTCGCACTACCATGAAATCTATGACAGTGAGTGTAGCTGGGGTTAACTATGGAATTCCCTCAAAACTAATATTACAACCATTTATAAGATTTGTGTATTCACGAAAATGTGTAAATCCTATTTCTTAGGTACATATATAAATACTAGTTGATTCAATCACATATTATGGTGATTACATTTACAAGATAAATGAGAAGTTTAATAGATTCATCATACATTCATTTCCCTATTTCGTGTTAATTATAGATGTATTATTACTCATTGTAAAACACGGTAAATATGAAGTGAACTTAGTATGAGTCCTTGACTTCATTTCACTTCCTTTCAAACAATAATTTGTGCCAATGTAATGAAAGGTGTCTTACTTGTATTTATTTTTAATATCACTCTATAAGTTGATATGTTTGTATTTTGTTTGAATAAACTATTTGATATGATTTGATTTTAATTCTGGGTCAACATTGTATTATATACAGTAGGCAAATAAGGAGCACTTGGTGGCCAGAAGTCCGAAATGTTATACTACGGTTTGCAGAATTTGAGAGATATTTCAGACAGACTGAATTCATTAGGGGCATTCACAAACACATCGATCCATAATTATATAGGCCTATCATTTGAAATTGAATTCAGAGTAACATTAAAATATTATTGATCGAAAATAGCTCTTGAGAATAGTGCATCGGAAAAAACAGGTACAATTCTTTCATACATTCATTGTTTCATTCATTAATCACGAACCAACAAAATATATAACACTTGTTCAAGATGGATGAAAAATAAAAGAATGAATGAATGATTTGTTCGTCATATGTTATATTATTCTCTTTATCTATGATTTGATTAGCGTGATTATATTATGTCTAATATAACAATTTATTCTATGAGAAGCTTTAGGCCTAATAAATGGTTAATAGAGAAAAGAAGATATCATAATGGTGCATACAATTAAGGTATCACCACCTGATGCCACCGTTTAAATTGCTGCTTGTTTACACTTTTATATTTGTCCAGTTATGAATTATTCGCAAGTCATATCAGTCAAGTTACGATGTAGATTATGAAGTTATCATATGGCAATGTGGATTGTTATTAAATGGTGATACACGAGTGGTGGTCTGTATTTTATCAGTTTATCAGATATGCTCAAATGTGAAAGAAATTAGGTCTACTTACATTCAGATCTGTTGGTATTTGTGTTCAGTTCAGTTCAGCAACGACGTTTCCTGTGTGTCATGTATGACTATTTTCAGTTCGGACTTCGTGACTATATTATATATAGCCACATAAGATAACAACCTCAGAACAGCGGGACCCTCCATGTGAGGGGTGCTCTTATAAAATAAAAAGAAATACAAAAAGAAGATTGTACATAACATTTTCATGATCATGACTAGTCTGTATGAAATTATTTTACTGTTAATTTTTGTTTTATTATTTACAGAGTAATTCACGACATTGGGCTGTATCTGAACACCCAGGTTATTATAGCTTGTGTACTCTCCTTGAGGGCCTCTGCTTATCAGATTATAGATTTATTAACTGGTGCGGTAATAGGAGTATCTAATATACAAATGTGTAATGTTGATTCGATGCAGGACTAACATCCACTGATTCAAAAAATTTGGCCATGTGAAAAATTGTTACGAACCAGCCAAAAATCACATAGTGGGTTTTGCTATACGTTTTGTAGGCATGGCTTTATTATTTAAAAAAATAGTCGATTATTCTCGATAATGTGAATATAAAAAAATGTAAGAATATAAAATTACACCCAGCTCGTAACATTCAGTCTTCGTTACATTTAAAATATATGTCGAAAATATACTTTGTTCAATATTTTTCACGATTAAAAACACCATAGTATTTGTAAACTGCAGTCTATTGTGCTTTTAAATGTATAATGCCACTATGTTTAATTTATCTGTTTTAGATCAGAAAAAATCCAAAATCTAATGAGGGAGGGTGGAAATAAACCATTTAAAAATAAAAAACCTTAAACCTATTTTTGAAAAAGTTATTGAGTGCAACCAAATAAAAAAAAAATTGACCAATTTTAATAAAGGTAATGAGGGCGACAAAAAAAAACAAGCAATAAAAAAACATAGCTGGAAAAATATTTTTTATCTCTCGAAATGAATTCTTTTTTTTTGCAATGTTTTTTTTTATTTCACGAAAATTTTGAAAATCGGCAACAATCTAATGCGCGCGCTGGTAATGTGCGTCCTAAATCTAATGCACGCTCATCTAAAACAGAGAAAAAAACATAGTAGCCTAAACAATTATCAACACAGATATCCGGCCATATCGCACTGTATGCCGTGGTTATTACAATGCTGGGCCAGCGTGTTTCAGAATAACAGCTACTGTCAGCGAACATGACTGATGATATCAGCAGCGCCACCACGCGACGCTTAAACAAACAACAACAACATGATTATGAAAGGGGAATTTTCCGGAATGAATTAATTTGTTCTTTATCTAACCATCTACTACGATTTGTGTTATTTTAGTATTAATCTGTTCTTTATCTAGCCATCCACTATGATTCGTGCTATATTAGTATTATTCTGTTCTTTATCTAGCCATCCACTATAATTTGCGCTATATTAGTATTAATATGCTCTTTATCTAGCCATCCATTATGATTCGTGTTATATTAGTATTAATCTGTTTTTTTTTATCTAGCCATCCACTAAGATTTGTGTTATATTAGTAATAATATGTTCTTTATCTAGCCATCCATTATGATTTGTGTTATATTAGTATTAATCTGTTCTTTATCTAGCCATCCACTAAGATTTGTGTTATATTAGTAATAATATGTTCTTTATCTAGCCATCCACTATGATTTGTGCTATATTAGTATTAATCTGTTCTTTATCTAGCCATCCACTTTAATTTGCGCTATATTAGTATTATTATGTTCTTTGTCTAGCCATCCACTATGATTTGTCCTATATTAGTATTAATCTGTTCTTTATCCAGCCATCCACTATAATTTGCGCTATATTAGTATTAATATGTTCTTTATCTAGCCATCCACTATGATTTGTGTTATATTACTACTAGCTTTAACCTGTGCTCCGCACGGGCAAAGCTAAGTAGTTCACTCTTATAAATAGACCACTGCGAAATAAACACTGAAGCATTATACAAATAAAATGAATATACCCGGCATATTAATTTATTGTAGCAAAGAAATGAAGTACAGTGCATATTGTCTAGCCTAATTGGTCCTATTCAGCATAATGTATTTATTATTTAAAAAAAATCATTAATTCACTCTACTTGTTTAAAGTACTTCTTTATATACAGCATTTTTGGTCATGTAGATATTTTAAAATAAACCTTGGGTTAATCAGGTTAATGTTTGAACTAATTGAACATGGATATGTTAAAAGGGTTTTGCCCTTAAAAACTCTACATTTTTTAAGAAAAAAATCTCCCCAAAGAAGGCAATATGCCCAAACTATCTTAGGGCAGGCTACCAACCCCCAACATCCCATTTCTTCAGATCTTGGATCCGCCCCCGAATAAAAACATAGATGTCAAGGATGTATAAGGAACTGAATCGGCTAGTTATTCTTTAGTTAAATAGGCTAATTGTTTTCTATCTCATATCGATATTTTTGACTACATGTGTGTATAATGAAACAGTTGCATAAATGTGATAATAACCATACGTAATTAGAGCTGAAAAAAATAAAAAATGTAGGAATATAATAGAGAATACCAAGTGTTTTTTCTCTTGTTTCATAGTTGCACGTGTAGTACGGATGTACGTGAGCAAGCTGTGTATTGCGAAGAAATATATTTAGGCTTGTATGTGCATATATATGTGAGAATAGGGGGTAAGCTATTGATGATCATGGTTACAATCACAAATCAACGTTATGTTAAGGTTGGTCCATTGTTTACAACGATTCCCAAAAGTTAAAGCGAGTCTAACTTTGGGCTCCAATCAGACAGGTTGTAAAAGTATGCATAGCTATGATGCTATCATTGATCTTTCTGACCGGGACACCATCAAACAGGTCAAGCCGTGCGCGGGCTGATCGCGTTACGGGTTGGCGTGTTACAATGAGTTACAATGAATTACTCATTTGTAATCCAGGCTGTAGTCCAGTTTGTAATACAGGCGCTCTCGGCAGATTCTGCCAAGAGGTCAGCAGGGTCATCATGATAGGCTGTCCACTCAGACGGACTGGCGTAAATGTATGGTAAATCCATGTTTCGATTATGATAATGCCTAAGTATATGTTAAATCGGTTTTGTGATTATGTTGCTGTAAAGTTGATATAAGGGACAGACGTTGGTGGGCACAGGGGAGCAGTACGAGAGGGGGCTTGGTGCGAGGTTGAGGTGGGCCAGAGTGCTGTCAAAGGCAAGATGGTGCGCGCTCTGGTCTAGAACCAAGCAGGTTTAGGTTTCTCTGCCACGTTGGGTAGAGTAAACTGACTATGTAACTGTATCTGTATATTATATGTGCTCTACACAGACGAGGAGAAACAAACACGACGTTTTCCTAGAAGAAAGGAGTTTGTTGAAAGAACCTGGAGTCTAGATTGAAAACCAGCCCTTCGCCGTCCGCCTTGTCGTCACGATGGCGTCAAGGGCTGACGCTCTTTTCAAGGTGCCACAGCCGCCAGCATACAGGTGTGCATAAAATACGGGTGATCTCCCAATGCTGGCACAGACAGTGGGCCAAAATTACCCCAGCTTTGGATCAAAGCATCGTGCTGGTTCTACCATCCGACTCGCCAGTCCTCCACATCCTGCGTGCAGGGTGTACTTCCCACACACCCTGCCAGATATGAGCCGGTGTCGACCTATTTGGGACCCCACTCCAGGAGGAAACACGTGCCTCTTGTGCGACACCCCCCAAGCTTAGACATCAAAGCTAATCGCAAAGCGCCGGCAATCAGACGGCACTGTCTGGCCTGGGAACATCAAGCCAAGTGACAGTATACACGAAGCAATGCGAGAACTTGGCCAAAGCTGTTCCAACGTTATGACAGCGTCGATGATAATGGCCCAACGTTGAGGCAGCACTGTGTCCTTGGTATCTGCGAAATGTTATTTGTACAGCCTATCACACAATTATAGAGTGTGTACAACTGGATTATACAGTCAAATATTGCCACCTCTGATTACAAATTGAAAAATAATACGTAATTTCGAGAATAAATGTGCTCATATAAAGTCAAGAAAATAATTCAGAACATTATATGTATTTATATTAATGGTAAAATATGTATGCTATGACATACTTGAATTAGAAATGTATGGGTAACATATTTATTGCAATAAAAGCTATATTTGTTCTACATGTACCACTTTCATAATTTTGGGCAGAGTTTGAAATTTAGGGGAGGGGCCGCAGTCGCGTGGAGAGGGGTGCTCAAATAGGTGGAAAAGGCCTCATCGCATTCAGGGGTAGAGTGAGAACGAACACAACTGAAGTCTCTACAGAATGGTCCTCCATTGACTCGGCAATGTGTCTTTGTATCGTGCATTGGTCCAGTGCGGGGCCATTGTCTACGACACTCAACATTCAAAGGTGATCAGGGCGGTGTGAGCGTGTATACTCTGTGGAGCCTGCAGCCTGCATAAAGCACTGACCAGTGTTGAATTGATGGTTGCCAGCGTCGGCGACTGTGGACCAGTATTGAACTGCCCTTGGGTTAGAGTCGTGCTGACTTGTAGTAGACACAGACATCAGCGAGAAATTGTGATGAATATCGAATAAAAGCCAAATTAGGGCTCACAAAAAAATCGTAATATTTTTTTATTATCATTTAAACCATGACAGAATGTCAAAGATTTCGATGAGGTATATAGTGGGTGGCGGAAAATAGCTATATGGTCAGGGGGGGGGGGGGGTCGTTCAACGACCCATACTGCCTGAAATCCTTCTTCTATTATTTATCTTGCCATCCACTATGATTTGTGTTATATTAGTATTAGTCTGTCCTTTATCTAGCCATCCACTATGATTTGTGTTATACTAGTATTAGTCTGTTCTTTATCTAGCCATCCGCTATGATTTGTGTTATATTAGTATTAATCTGCTCTTTGTCTGCCATCCACTATGATTTGTGTTATATTAGTATTAATATGTTCTTTATCTAGCCATCCACTATGATTTGTGTTATATTAGTATTAATCTGCTCTTTGTCTGCCATCCACTATGATTTGTGTTATATTAGTATTAATATGTTCTTTATCTAGCCATCCACTATGATTTGTGTTATATTAGTTTGAATCTGTTCTTTATCTAGCCATCCACTATGATTTGTGTTATATTAGTATTAATATGTTCTTTATCTAGCCATCTACTATGATTTGTGTTATATCAGCTTGACATCAGGTCAGCTCAGCTCCGGCTACGACCCACCGGTATTGTATTCGTTGTATTCGAAAAAATACATCTAAAGTTAGAGCTATTTGTTAAGCCTTCCAGCGCTGAAATATTAATGTAAACTATGGAGATCAAAGGTTTTTCTCTCAATTTGAGATCATCATAAATGTCTTAGTTAGATCTTTCCGCTTCATTTGAATACCAATGTTATGGGTCTACGGCCATTTGAAATGTTTCATTTTTTCGGTGCGGTGATCGACTATAGACGTCAGATATGAAGTGTTAAGTCTGTCCTCGCGCTGAAAGGGTTATTGTTCACTATGCCCCATATAATAAAGCGTAACTAGGAAAGGGTTATAATGCGTCACTAGCAGGTAAAGGGTTAATTGGGTCTGATAAGCCTGATGACCAGATAATCGTGTTGTCTCTATTGCAGGACTCACATCAGCCGTGGTGAATGACTGGCGCTGATTTCTCAGTCAATTTTCAACCATTATTATCATACATTTTGCAAACCTTTTTTAGTGATGCATCGACCAGTAATCATATTAAGAAATATTGTGTAGTTTATCTGAAATGTCACTTTTTTTGGTAAACTAGTATATTACCAGTTAAACATAATATAAAAATATTTCTTTAGAAAAAACAAAAAACTTATTCAAATAATAACAAACAAAGAAATCGTTGGTATGATTGTTATTATGTATATTTTTTTAAATGACCTGCGTTACAAAATATCAAGTTGAATAACAGATTAAGAAGGAGTTACGTGAATGATTCATATAATGCACAGAGATGTTCTGTATGGCCCCTTATATCGACCCCCTGGATATGAAAGTTCGTAAAGTGGCAGAAACGACCTTTCATATCACGAGGGCAATATATGGCTTATTTATAATAGAATACCTTAATGTCATGGGTGAACAGCCATTATACATTTTTTTACTCTTACAGTGTATGTAGACGTCAGATTCTGACGTCTAATGTCAATCACTGCGCTTTAAGGGTCAATCTAATAGTTTGTTGCAGGTGAGAGCTATTTACTTTGTTCATATATGGATAAATAATTGAGCCATCATAACTCGCATGGCATTCAGCAATTTCTACTCGCCAGTGCTCTAAACCCAATTTAAAATTATGTTAAAAACATAATAGGCCCAACAAAGAAAATCCACCGCAGTAGGCCTATAAAATGAAACCTCTTGATGCTTTTTCAATTTCTCTGAGAATAGAAAACTCATATGTGGTGGGGTAGTGGCGCTTTATACATGTATTCACCATATATATCAACCTTAAAGCGCGAAATTTAAAAAAAATTGACCCCTTGCAGTTATGTTTCGCCACCGCGATCGACAACCTCAAGTGGGTGAAAATGTTTCATACTTGTTTATTGTGAGACAAAACATGTGCAAATCTTGATGTTTAAACACACATTCTTTCACAATAACAGTGATTAAAAAAGGCTAATAAAACGTTTTTAAAACGAATCTAGTGGAGCTCAGAGGTGTGAGGGTTGATGATGCGCATGATGCTTCTAAGCTTACTTTTATTATAACAATACAACTGCTCGAAATGACCAGTTTCTCGCTTAAAAATGGTACCCGGTTGGAGAAAATTAAGGGAGCGACATCTATGTTATGTGTGGAGAATGGCCACCGTTACTCCCTGATCATGAGCACTGATAAAATGACATGTAAAATCGTGAATAAGGAAGGGAGCGTAAGTAAATGCCGTGTTTGTCTGCAGTGCGTATAAAAGCATTTTATTCGGTGCACGAATCTGCAGAGTTCATCTTAACACCAGAATTGAAAGTGAAACATCAAGGAAAAAAAGGATTTTAAAAATAAAATTTATGACATGTAAATGGTGTAAATTGGGGGGCGATATGGGGAGATACAGCACTCGTCCAATAAATAAGGCATAAACCTTCAGGCGAGTATGGGCGGGGGCCCTGGGGTAGTGGTTAGCACCGCTGCCTTTCACGCCAGAGTTCGGGGTTCGGTTCCTGGTCTCGGCGGTTTGAAAGAAACAAAAAATGATTCTTCCCCATCCACGTGTGAAAGTCAGTATTGTGGGGAGCCTCCGTGACCGAGAGGTAGCGTGCTCGGCCTCAGACCGCCAGGGCTCGAATTTCGAATCCTGTGTCTGGAGGACAGTGTCATCTCAATCATCTCACCATCCTCAGCAGGTTCTCTTGGCCCAGTTTAGCCTATATGTGCACAAAGATGGCCTAAAGCCCGATTCATTTCATTTCAGGCGAGTATTTCTCCATATTCCATGAAAAATGAAGAACGTTTACATCTCACACGATTAACAAGATTGACAAGATTAACAAGATTGACAAAATAGAGCGGTAGCAGTAAAACTGTGGCTTAAAACAGCTGGGTCGTTACACTGAACCATAGTATTCACATTGCGACGGACACCATTCCTGTGGACGTTGACAATGCTGCGCATGCGTCCCATTGCATTTTGCGCTCACAATGTTTACTCAGCGAATCATGACGACTCACCTACTTTAAGGTCACTTTTCGGACGAGACGGTCATATATAAGTGATTTTATAATTATTATTTTATAATTAAATACAGTGCAATCTGTGGATGAAAAATGAAGGATTTACATTAATGAGGAGATTCCCATGCAGTACTACATGGGCTGAAACCGATGACCCTACGTCTCATGGTCAAAGACTATAAAAATATATAAATTAACTACAACTCGTCTCTGTACCAAAGCATATAATAGTATATAACTAGATTATTCAGAGTTTATAGCTCACACAGCCAAGTCCAACCTTAACTCGACAAAGCCGCCATTAACATGATCGCCTAGTCACATTGCTAAGGGAGAATCAATTCTGCTTTTCTGAAAACCCCACACTGGAACTGCGGTGTTCGAAACCGGGACGCATACATGACCGGCGAGGCAGTCAGACGCTCTAGCGATTGCGCCACGTCCCCTTCTCCAAGGACCAAAGGTTCATAAACTAGGCCTATATAAATAAAGAGTGCGACGGAGCAGCTTGAAGGGTTGACACCAGTCTTGTTAATAGCACCTTCAGCTATCAAGTTGTGTGACACACTAGTCTTGTTAATAGCACCTTCAGCTATCAAGCTGTGCGCAACAGGCAAATCAGACCTGCGGTCAACACGTGTCTGGCTTTGCCTAAGCAAGATGGTTAATAGCGGCCATATCGAGTGTAACTTTCTGGGTTATCCACGGGCAGACCTCGATGAGTTGTCCTTCTGTCATAATATTGCCCACTCTCTGGTTGACCATAAGGTCCACCACGTGCACCACAAACGGGCTCTGATTGGTCTGGTGTGTCACGTGGTGACGCAGAAGTGCGAGAAGCGACGCCATTTTGTTGCGGCCCCAAGGGAACGTCATTTTGTTGAGGCCCTATGGGGACGTCATTCCGTTGATGTTCCAGGGGGACGTCATTTCGTTGATTTTCAAATTCAGCTAGAGGCACCGCGACATCTTCTTCTTCAGAATCTATTTTTCTACGCCGAACTCTCTTTGCCTTGACGTGCTTATACAAAAGAAACACCACGGCAACAGCAACTACCAGGACCACAAGCACCACAGAGATAAATAGGCCCACAATCAATCCAGTATGATCTGAAAAAAAACACATAAAATATAAACCCCTAAAGCGCTAAAGTATCTTTGTATAAACCGTGGAGACCAAAGGGTTTTTTCAATTTGAAATCATCTTACATGTCTTAGTCAGCTCTTTCTGATTCATTTGAATACCTATGTTATGGGTCAACGACCAATATAAATATTTTATTTTTACATTATACAGTGCTATAAACGTCGGATTCTGACGTCTAAAGTCGATACCCGCGCTGTAAGGGCTAAAGTTATCTAATATAGGCCTAAATATGCAACCCAAATCTTCAAGGGGTAAAATTACTCATATTTTTTAATTTGAGACCAAACTAGCAAATCTTGATGTTTCATGTGAAACAGACGTCAGATTCTGACGTATAAAGACGTTCCCCGCGCTGAAAGAGTTAAGCCAGTATTGGTTGATATAGGCCTACTGTGTTTGTTGAGAATGTATTTTGTTTATACTGATGCGCAAGATCAACCCTTAGGTCGCTAAGCGCGACTATATGGTCGTTCTTAATCTGTTTTAGTAGTCGATGAAATTACGGATATTCGGAATGAAATTGGTCTTTTGGAATCAAGATTTGCAAATGTTTGGTCTCAAGTTAAACAGATATAAGTAATTGTCACCCACTTGAAGTTGTGGGTCGCGGCAGCGATACATAACTTCAAGTGGGTGAAAATTTAACTGTATTTATTATATATATATTAAGCGGTTTAAGTGTTTGTTTGCCATAACAGCCTTACCATTCGCAGGCTTACTGCTCGTTGTCATAGTTGTAATCGTTGTTGGGTCAGCCGTGGAGGTTGTGGTGGCTTTAAGTGCGTTGTAACCTGTGAAAACAAACATAAATAAGGCTCAATCAAAGCTTAATTACTTACATTTAAAGCTATATATTAATCCCAAACCCTAACCCATGCAAAAATTTCGTAAAATCACATAGAATATTTCAAAGGTTACATCATTTTACATGTAATAAAATTCTAGAATTAGTTTAATGGGTTTAATATATAGAAGGACGTCATAACTTCAATGTATTACATCTCAAATTGTTTCTGAAATATGCTATATGATTTTATGCATTTTGCTGGGATTTTTTTGAAAAAAAGTGTTTGCAAAACTTCATATAAATATGTTGAGAATGATGACTGAGAAATCAGCAACAACCATGCGATCCTAGTTGATAAGTTTAAAGGTCACTTTGGGTACAGTAAAATTTACATAAGCTAAAAAATTTTAGTTTACATTTATAATATGATTCACTTACATTTACATTCGTCCGAGCATGGGTCCCAAGGTCTACATTGATGACATGGTCTACATGAGAGCACGGTGATGTCACAATATTC
>OZ024902.1:8225158-8272637 GCA_964017125.1 Flabesymbios commensalis | reverse complement strand
AAGTGGAGATTCCTATACTCAAAATCAAAATAGGGGGACTCCTATAGTCAATATCAAAGCAGGAGAGACTCCTATAGTCAATGTCAAAGCAGGAGAGCCTCCTATAGTCAATGTCAAAGCAGTGAAGACCCCTATAGTCAATATCAAAACAGGAGAAACTCTTACAGTCAATGTCAAAACAGGAGAGACGCGTATAATCAATGTCACAGAAGTGGAGACCCCTATATTCAATATTAAAATAGGGGAGACTCCTATAGTCAATGTCAAAGCGGGGGGTCTCCTATAGTCAATGTCAAAGCAGGAGAGACTCCTATAGCCTATAGTCAATGTCAAAGCAGGGGAGACTCCTATAGTCAATGTCAAAACATTGTCTCTCCTGACTCTTGTAGCCAATGTCAAAACAGAAATGACACCTATAGTCAATGTCAAAGCAGTGGAGAATCCTATGGTCAATATCAAAACAGAAGAGACTCCTATAGTCAATGTCAAAGCTGGGGAGACTTCTATAGTCAATGACAAAGCATGGGAGACTCCTATAGTTAATGTCAAAACAGGAGAGACTCTTATAGTCAATGTCATAGAAGTGGAGACTCCTATAGTCAATATCAAAATAGGAGAGAAATCTATAGTCAATGTCAAAACAGAAGAGACTCCTATAGTCTATGTCATAGCTGGGGAGACTCCTATAGTCAATGACAAAGCATGGGAGACTCCTATAGTCAATGTCATAGAAGTGGAGACTCCTATAGTCAATATCGAAATAGGAGATAAATTTATAGTCAATGTCAAAACAGAAGAGACTCCTATAGTCAATGTCAAAACAGGAGAGACTATTATAGTCAATGTCATAGAAGTGAAGACTCCTATAGTCAATATCAAAATAGGGGAGACTCCTATAGTCAATGACAAAGCATGAGAGACTACTATAGTCAATGTCAAAACAGGAGAGACTATTATAGTCAATGTCATAGAAGTGAAGACTCCTATAGTCAATATCAAAATAGGAGAGACTTTTATAGTCAATATCAAAACAGGGGAAACTCCTACAGTCAATATCAAAGCAGGAGAAACTCCTATAGTCAATGTTAAAGCAGTGGAGAATCCTATAGTCAATATTAAAGCAGGGGAGACTCATATAGTCAATGTCAAAACAGGGCAGATACCTTTTCTAGTCAATGGCAAAGACTCCTATATTTATTTATTATTTATTTATTCATTATGATTAAAACCCCCACTAGTGAGGAAAACATGTATATTACAGACATACAATGGTATCACAGATAAAATATATCACAGTATACGTATTTAACATATGTTTAAAACGGGTCAATAATTTAAGTAAAATATGCGTGGTAGAGTTTCTATTTAAAAAGAACCTATACAACACGTCTTGCGTGCAGTGAATCTACCACCCGTCTCCAGAAGAATATTTTTGTAAATATATAAATGTTGAAAGTGCAGAGAGCAGGGGACATGGGGTTGATAGACCCATGTCAAGTAGTCTACCAAAGAACAATATTTCAGTGTATCGTGTTAGCTGTGCATTTACTGTACTTTCCGAATAACAAAATATTTTGACATAAAAAAAGAGCACAGACTTCGGACTGGAGAATTCACTAAAAATACCTTTTTCACGAGGCTTACGGACATAGATTTAAGACTTTCTTCAATGGGTAAGATACCGAGAGCCGTCAACTGTGTACTGTAGCTAGAAGCTGTATTTGACGAAGGCCTCGTACTGATGTATATAGATTGACTCACCTGTATTGATTACGTCATAATGACGATAACATATCTTCACAGAGAGTCTTATGTTGGAGTTCTCTCATATCTTACAGTGTCTTAATCCTGTAATGTCTACAAGTCCAATGTAAAGTGGCAGTTTTGTGACGTTTCTTGTAGTGTATTATTCTAACTGGTAAACGTAGCCTTAAACCTACATGTTGTCTGCGTCAGACCAAGAAACCAGTTCCTGGTCTGACAGTCGCCTGTGTGTGTCCCAGATTGTCTCCAGCTCACAGAATATCAGTGATTACATTGACACACGGATCTCTATATCAAGTGGGGAGGAGGGTGCACGGAGAGGTACAGTATCCCTACAAACACGAGGCGGTAACCCAATGTTGATTTAATGTTGGGCCAACGTCGTGACGTTGGCCCGAAATTAAATCAATATAGGACCAATGTTTCATGTTTGATAAGTGCAGGACTACACACACAAAGGACGCAATACTTGTTTGAAGGTGTCTCTTTTGCTAAATATAGTCTGCGCATATTTGTACAACGAATCGTTGGCTTAGTGCTGTATCAATGGTGGACCAGCGGCGCAGACGGTGGGCCAACAATGGTCCAGCACTAAGCCAACGTCTTGTGGAGGTTGGGTGCAGTAGTCCCTATACTTGAACACACATATGTACGTTATACTTGAACACGTGTGTGTACGTTTTGTGTACATATAGTTGCACATGTCGTCTATGTGCAGCCTACAGTACTGCTCTACAAAGCCAAATGGCAGTATCTGCTTACTTTACAAGTAAGCAGATACTGCCTGTTTGCGTTGTTGTCCGTCTGGATCAGTGATTTTGTGAATAGCCTGGCTTATTTCCTTACATGTTCGTTTTTTTTTAATTGAAAACATGTCGAAAATAGTACTTATTCATCCTACATGATTGTCCACAAACTTGTGGGACATGCGCACACCCCACCCCGCGATTCAGCTATTTTACGTCATGATGACGTCACAGTGGATGTATCCGTTTGATACACCCGTTCCCAGCTAACACGAAACGTTGACCCAATGTTGGTTTAATATCGGGCCAGCGTCTGTCAGCTGGGTTACTAGATGATGTCACCATGGGGGCGGGGGCCCTAGGGTAGTGGTTAGCACCGCTGCCTTTCACGCCAGAGTCCGGGGTTCGGTTCCCGGTCTCGGCGGTTTGAAAGAAACAAAATTGTTTCTTCCCCATCCACGTGTGAAAGTCAGTATTGTGGGGAGCCTCCGTGACCGAGAGGTAGCGTACTCGGCCTCAGACCGCCAGGGCTCGAATTGTCTGGAGGACAGTGTCATCTCAATCATCTCACCATCCTCAGGAGGTTCTCCTGGCCCAGTTTAGCCTATATGTGCACAAAGGTGGCCTAAAGCCCGATTCATTTAATTTTTTTGTCACCATGGATTTCATTGAATGACCCACTGTAGGGTCAACGTTGAGTCGCCGTCTAAAACGTTGGCCCAACATTGTACCTATATTGACTCAATGACTCATGTTTGCTCGACAAGATCTACTTTCTATTATTTGGTGCAACGAAGCCAAATTGTAGCGGATATGACTAAGATATCAGGATATGGACGTAGTTAATGCAGCGAGATTAAACTGAGATAAAAATGAAATGAATCGGGCTTTAGGCCACCTTTGTGCACATATAGGCTAAACTGGGCCAGGAGAACCTCCTGAGGATTGTGAGATGATTGAGATGACACTGTCCTCCAGACACAGGATTCGAAATTCGAGCCCTGGTGGTCTGAGGCCGAGCACGCTACCTCTCGGTCACGGAGGCTCCCCACAATACTGACTTTCACACGTGGATGGGGAAGAAACATTTTTTGTTTCTTTCAAACCGCCGAGACCGGGAACCGAACCCCGAACTCTGGCGTGAAAGGCAGCGGTGCTAACCACTACCCTAGGGCCCCTGCCCTAAACTGAGATAAAGTGCAATCAACACAAAGCGGGGAATCCCCAGAACTTCACTAGATCATCTGTTCATGAATCATGTACGTCACTCCCCAGCACAGTGCTGGGGTCCCTCGCGCTGTAAGCCTGCCCCTCCTCCCCCAGGCGTCGCCTACACTGATACATCAGTTAAAGCTGCTCCTTGGGATGAGAAAAAAATATATATGAAGCTACAAAACCTTGATCTTAAATAAAATACAAATATGTAAAAAAACAATGGTAAATCACAGAAAAAGACGAATAAGATCTATTTACAAAACGTATATGGTCATGTAAACAAGTTTTTTTACAGTATACCACACTATTGACCGCAAATACTTACCATATCTGGCATCCCAGCAGACACAAAACATTTGTATAACATGTGTACAACGCCGGCCCAACGTCTTCGACGTTGGTCCAACATTGTACAAATGTTATACAAATATTTTGTGTATACTAGGATGATCCACCATAGTTACATCAAGAGCTGCCGTCGTTGATCGGGGGTGTTCCCCGCAGCACTGATTGTCTGCTCAATGCTGGGCCGACGGCATCAACATGTGGCCCAATGCTGTAGGAACATTTAAACGTTCTTTAGCAGGTGCTTAGGTATACAAAAAGTTTATTTGGGTTTCCGTCGGATTCATAAAAATGTGAATAAAAAATATTTTTTTAAATCTAAAAACTCTGATAAAAAAAAAATCTGTGGGATACACTACTTCATTACAAAATTAAAAACGAAAAATGATGTCATCCCAAGGAGCTGCTTTAAGTACAATCCACATATGTTTCAGTGTGGGGACCGTCTTTAGACGCCAGAATCTGATGTATGTAGACGTCACATACTGACGTCTAAAGACGATCCCCGCACTGGAAGAATTACAATATTTATAGTGGCCGTAACAATTATTTACCATTCATAATACCAGATGACTTAGATTTTTCGTAGAAGTTTTGCACCAGTCTAAATATGGTACCGTTAATATTACAAATTAGTAGTTTTGCCCATAATTCAGTGTTAGAAATGAAATGAATCGGGCTTTAGGCCACCTTTGTGCACATATAGGCTAAACTGGGCCAGGAGAACCTCCTGAGGATGGTGAGATGATTGAGATGACACTGTCCTCCAGACACAGGATTCGAAATTCGAGCCCTGGCGGTCTGAGGCCGAGCACGCTACCTCTCGGTCACGGAGGCTCCCCACAATACTAACTTTCACACGTGGATGGGGAAGAAACAATTTTGTTTCTTTCAAACCGCCGAGACCGGGAACCGAACCCCGGACTCTGGCGTGAAAGGCAGCGGTGCTAACCACTACCCTAGACCCATAACATAGGTATTCCAATGAAGCGGAAACAGCTAACCAAGACCATCTTCCCGGCAGCAAGTCTTGACACAGCGAGGCCGTCAGGCCAAGCGACCTCAGTAGTAGCCAGCCTTGCGGGGGAAGATGACCAAGACATTTATGCTGATTTCAAATGGAAAAAAAACTTTGGTTTCAATGGTTTATTACAAATTTATTTCAGCGTTGTAAGAGTTCAAAACGTAAACAAATCGTGTTTTCCTATTATTACTGCACATAAGCACGAGGCGATGGTCCAATGTTGGGTTCATCCTTTAACAGCCGGTAACCATTATATTAGTTTCTTCATTTTTTATTAACACAATAAATACCAGCATTTGACCTTGACGTTAAACATAAAACGTGATATCAATCAACATGATTTCAAAATCGCTGACCTCCATTTTGTCGAATCTGAATAATGTTCACCCACTTGAAGTTGTGGATCGCATCAGCGAGACGCAACTTCAAGTGGGTGAAAATCCAAATTAAATAATTTTGAATTTAAAGGGCTTGTGTTGGGCATCGTGAGATATAAAGGCCATTACATTAGGTCTACTTGTTATGGGGCGGACATGACCCCTTCTACCCTCAGGCCTGTGACCACAAAATATGTGCTAGAGCTCATCCCATAAATGCATGTACCATCTGACTTTAGATTTGATAGTGTCTTATGGTACTCTGGTGCATTTTATCTTTTACTACAGTTTTTTCTGCGTTGATTATTAGAAATATTCAATCATATTGTATTTTCTTGCATTGTATTGTATTGAAATGTAGACGGCATTATTGCGATTTAACCCTTGAAGCGCTGAAATGTTTTCTTGGAGAACAAGGGGTTATTTTTCAAGTTATCTCTTGATGCTTCGTTTGAATACCTATGTTATAGGGTCTACGACCATATTATACATATTTTTTACTCTTCCATGGCAGATTCTGACTTCTGAAATTTGATTCTCGCGCTGTAAGGGTTTAGCTTTATCAGTATCGCTTATATAGTCTGTTAGTATGAGTTTCAGCTGCGTTCATTGCATTACATTGATTGTATTCGCTCCAGTGCAGACAGGGCGAGTAGTTGAGCCCGATTTTTATTAAATCAAAAAAAAAAAAATTATCGTCTTAGTCTTGACCGTTTAACCCCTTTGTCCAATATCGAAATATCTTATGTGTCGTTAAAAACGTTGTTTTAAACAGATAATAGTTGCGCCTGGCAACCAATGAGTAAAATAGCAGGTTGTATACGATACAGTTACATGGTTTTAATAGGTTTTGACATATAACACATGTACCGCCACAACCATCATTATCTTAGTGATATTATGATATGATACGGTAGATACAGTATGTTAAAACCCACCCCCTCAAACAATAGCATTGCAGCAATGTCTCCTGTTTATTGATGGGCTCCGTCCGACGAGTAGGAATTTTCCACATAGTAACAGCCATAGACTCGATCCAACATTGGCGAGATGATGGTTGAACATCGGTCACACACACGTGCCACCAGGTGGGGCCAAAACAAACACGGCTAATATAGACACGGTGGAGTAGAGCGGTGTAATGAATGAATGAATGAATGAATGAATGAATGAATGAATGAATGAATGAATGAATGAATGAATGAATGAATAAATGAATAAATGAATGAATGAATTTATTCCTTTTTCATTCATTCATTCATTCATTCATTCATTCATTCATTCATTTATTCATTCATTTATTCATTCATTTATTTATTCATTCATTAATATACATTTGCTATGGTACAAATGTTCGGACTGTACATTCTCTATATATTTTCCTATATATAGTTTGTATACATTTTCATTTTGAAAATATCTATGTATAGTCCGAGCATTGCAGTGTACCCTAGCTAATGTGTATTAATTAAATTAATAACACCGCCCCCCCCCCTCCAGTACATATAGATGGGGGGTACATATAAGACTTTAAAACTTTATTTTTATTTGCGGATATGACCCCATACACCGTGACCACATGTCGTGGAATATTCCCGGCTAATACGGAACGTTTACCCAATGCTGGCGTAAGGATGGCGTACACAAGAGGCATCACGTGTCGACAAGTGGCATCACGTGATGCCAGGACAAACACGGTAAATATAGAAAGGGGATTCTACAAAGTCAATGAATATGATACTAATGGCGAGTTGTCACCAAGCGACGCTCAACAATCAAAATGATGGTCAACAAACATAATGCTATTATATCTGTCATAAAAAAAACAAGACAAATAGTAGCCTGAACACTGATATTGGGCCAGATACTGGTCTCCATTTTACATTCTTGACATTCTTTCACCGGTAGAAATTTCTACCGGTGGAAGAATGTCAAGAATGTAAAATAGAGAGAAATTTCTACCGGTGCCCAATAAGCACGCAGACCCCTCTCCCACCCCCCCTCTGGGGATTCCCCAGCATTTTTGAGCCCTGGATAAACCTCAGGGGAGCCACACACCCACCATACATGATACGTTCACCAAATGTTGTGTTAATGTTGGGCCAGCGTCACAGACGGTGGCTCAACATGAAAACAACATGGGGTCAAAGTCTCGTACTTGCCGAGTTTCATCCCCACTTAATGGCGTGAGTATGGGTCCTATATCTAGGCCACTGTGCTTGGAAAGTTTTCAAGAACTTTGCCCTGGAATTTTTAATATTTAACCATCGAAACCCGACACCAGTGACTAGCTAGCTGGATGACTAATTGATTGATTAATGAATTGGTTGACTGATACATTGATTAATGAATTATTGATTGATTATTGTCGTACATTCTGTAGATATTGTTACTGGCTCACATGAATATTATAAGAAATATTGACAGCTTTTTTGTCAAATGCATTTATTCTTTATAGTGTGTGGATAACATAAATAAACAATTCTAAAGTAAATGAACAAACATATTTAGTTATGTTGCAGTTTGAGAGACATACACAGAAGGGTGGACATAAAATGTCCTAAATCATTAACAGATTAACAATTAAGTGGCAGCTGAATTAAGTAATCGCTAAATATAGATTGATACTTAAGACGTGTGTATGTATGGGAGAGTACTGTGGCCGCCATTAATTTCCAGCAACCATCAGATATTGAACCAGTGTTGGAACAGCGTCGCCAACTTCAAACCAACATTTGTTCAATGTCTGGTGTTTGCTGGGACCACCTTTTCTATCTCCATGGATATGTGTGCTTTTCTCTTAAATAAATGATATGCAAGCTATATCGTGTCTTTATCACTGTTTATACATATACAATTTTTGACAGCACCGTTTGACTCTGTAAGTCCGAAACCGGGATAGCTTTTACAACATCCCTTTTGACACGTGAAATAATGTTCTTTACAAATAGAACAGACGTTTATAGCAAGTGAGGAATTCTCGAGCTCGATTTAAAAATAAATATACATAATATTTTTCAACATATAGCTGTGGGTCGCGATAGCGAGATACAGCTTATTGTTGGTAAATATTTTAGAAAGATTACATTTATTTGCGTTATTGTACAAAGCTAGGTTTGTTTGCCAATTACAATAATTGCCACGATTCTTACAATCTGATACTGTCATTACACAATGGTCATTATTACAAGTCAGGAATAAAACTATCATTAGGGACCGTTTTCTGAGACGATATTCAAAATGAAGTATAACGTAAAGTCCATCCTAACCTTCCGTACAACCATGTAATAAAGACGATATGCTTCACTCTGGCTTAACGTATAAGATTGTCTTTGAGTGAAATTAAGATTGGTCAATAATCAAGTCTTAACCAATATAATGTATGTATTGACTTAACAGCTTAAATCTCAACTTAACTTTTGGGATCGTTTCAGAGCACAGTCCCAGGTCACCACGTATACATGTGTAGTTCCCTCAAATTTTCTTATATTAGAATGTTTGTTACAGGTGATTTACACGTTCAAATACAAGTACGTTTGTGAGACAGTCAACCTTATATAAATAGACGATAAGTAGATTCACGTGAAATAAGTGGAGCAGCTGTTGGCTTAATGTTGGACCACCGTTTGCGACGCTGGTCCAGCATTAGACCAACACTGGTTAAACGTTTCGTGTTTACTGTAAGTATTTAGTTCTCGAGATTTTGGCGTCTACAAAATGATAAAAAACACCTTGAGTAAATTAATGAATAAATAAGTCAGCTTATGAACCACAGCGATATGTTTACATAAAGTGTTCCCGGTATTGTGTATATGACATGGTAGCGGTATCAACAAATTCAAGGGCACAAATACGTCAAGCTGGCGGCATGTAAGGTGAAGGCATATAGGTCAGGTCAGACCTTAGCTCTGCGTGCTGGACACGATGATATATCTCTACTTTATATCTCTCGTTCAGACCATTATATGTAATACCTACTGTCAGTGTGTGTGATCCCTACCTGATATGTGTCGCCTCAGCAAACACAAAAGATAAGCATAACATTTGTACAATGTTCGGCCAAAAACGGTACATTCGGGCCAAAATGTCCTAAAAGGATTTAGATTTAAACATTTTCCGCGGGAACATGACACCCCCCCCCCCCCCCGGACCCCTCTAGACCATAGTGGATGCTGGCCATGGCAGCTAAGGTGTGTAACTTCCCCGGATCCTAATTCTAGACCCCTCTGTACTCAAAATTATCAGGGTATTGCCTCAAGTTGAGCCACTAGCCTACTGCCCTAAATTTTCCGTGTCAAGCCATCTCGACCAATCCGAAGCCTACGATATATCGTAACCTGTACGAGAATACAGGCCCCGATATCATAACAGTCACTTGCTTTTCCTAATGGATTATATCTCGTCACACGAGGTCATAGTGCGGGTATGTAGAACTCTCTGGCTGTGATAATATGTGACCTTGACCTGTGTAGGTCACAGTGACCTCATTGTGCTGTAGGGAAGCATCAGGGAATGTGAGGTTTGATTGCTGAAAAGTAAGAGCTCCTAGGTTTGGTTGTTGTAGATTAGGAGCTCCTAGGTTTGGTTCTTGTAGATTAGGAGCTCCTAGGTTTGGTTGTTGTTCATAAGGAGCTCCTGGGTTTGGCTGTTGTACTTTAGGAGCTCCTGGTTTTGGCTGTTGTACATTAGGAGCTACTGGTTTTGGCTGCTGTACATTAGGAGCTACTGGTTTTGGCTGTTGCACATTAGGAACTCCTAGCTTTGGCTGTTGTACAAAAGGAGCTCCTAAGTTAGAGCCAACTTTTGTTTCATCAGCGGAGACCTCAATATCCTCAATATCTTCAGCCATCATAGGTTTGTCTTCTGGTGTCCTCTCAAGGTAACGTTTCCAAGGCAGTTTTTTCGCAGCCACAATCACAGCTACCACAATGCCTAAGGTAAGTACTAGGACAAGCTCCACCCACTTGACTGTTAGCAGAAATACATAATACATTTCTGCTGTTAGCCACATATCCACCCCTGGAACAAACAACAATGACATTGTATATTATTCCATCTGCTGCTGAATTGTTTATTTCTATATTTTTTTCAATCATTTGGAGCTAGAACTCAATTCCCGACAATTTCTGGCTTCAAATGACGACAAGTAACGACAATATAATATTACTATTGATGAAAAATAGACGTCTTTCACATTTAGTTATTTGATGACCACATTCCACACAATTATTTACTATTTTTACTTTTTTTAATTTGACTTGGAACTAGTTTGGAATACAGGTTTTAGAAGAATAAGACTTAAGAAGAATACCAACACAGGAGAATAATAATTTGATTTAAAGTGGAAATTAGTATCTGCAGCAGCAGAAGCAGAAGCTGCACTGGTAATTGACTTATCGATACTTTTTAAATTATTTATATTCTAGTGAAGCTGATTAGAAATTATTGAGATTTTATACGTACATAAGTTATGGACACTATGTCTGTATGTTATTATACTATTAATTATGCATGCTTAAAGGCTGATTACTCTTGGGGTAAAAGGTCCAATACCTAGTTTTAGTCAAGAATGTAAAGAAAACTATAATTGTCTGGCGCGTTAACATAAATATATTTATACTCTAATATTTAAATTCTGATATTATTAGACTAAATTTTTTTTTTAATTTATTTTTTATTAATTTAGCTTCGTCTACAGTAAAAGATACATATATACACCTTATATATTATGATCTTAGCAACTGTATAACCAGTTTCTAAAAGTAAAATATCTCTCACATCTTGACACAGTGATATACGTTGGGGATCTAGATGTCACAAATCACATATCTTCAGTCGCTTGAAGTTCTGGATCGCGGCAGCGAGACACAACTTCAAGTGGCTGAAAATTTGAATTAAAGGTGTAGTCAACTGTCAAAATTCGCGGGACAAGGGTCCCCCAGAAGGCAATAGTGCCCGTGGGTAAGCCAAGGCCCTATTCCATAATAATACTAAATATGCGTTTCATACCCAAAGCCTCATTAAGAGCAAGTTCTCAAATCACAGCAAGTTCATATATACTTGAGCGACATCTATGAGTTAATAATTCAAAGCCCTTGTCTTTTGCCCCTACTTGGTCGCCTACTTGCAAACAAACTGACTGTATTACTTGGGGATTTGGAAACTGCTTGACCCCCAAGTTTGTATTGTCACCCAGTAAACACAAAACATTTGTATGACTTTATGCAATGTTGGACCAACGTCGAAGACGTTGGGCCGACATTGCATAAATGTCATACAAATGTCTTGCGTTTGCTGGGCAGGAGGACTTTCTCTCAAACATTGTACATTTATCTAATGTTGGTTCAATGTTGTGCCAGCGTCGCAGACGTTGGCCTAACATTAAAACAGCATTGGATCAATGTCTCGTTTGAGTAGTATCTTGTAATCAGTTCAGTGGCTATATTAATGCCGTCAATGTGTACTCAATAGGCTACTGTTGGCCTACACTTGACCGTCCCAGGCATGCGCGTTTTGAAGCTGAATGATTCTTTAAGTAGCTCAGTGCATTTGTTGAGTTGGCAGACGACCTCTAGTTAATAACTGCAGATAACGATGCATCAGACGAGACTGGATTTTGACTTTAACAGGGTGGTGGGCTGGTCCCTTTATTCTGTGTACATGGATATTGTACCTTATGCGGATTCTGTTGTTACTTTCTCTGTTGTAAAACCGAATCTGGAATTTTCTATCGCCTGGTAACTTGGAAACAAAAATATACAGACCTCAGCGATAATAGACAAATACCAGACAATGACCCTGATACTGGACCACGGTCCACGGTGCTGGCCCAACATTATACCAACCTATCAATAGATCTTATATCACATGTATTAATTGGGCTGTATTAGGCTATGATTGTCTTAGTAGTGGAGTTTTCTTTACGCCAAGGGCCGGGGCCCTGGTGCAGTGGCCCGTATGGAAAGTCAGAGATCACGAGTTCATCCCCCGCTCTGGCATTTAAATTTCAAAGAAAAAATGTTCACAATGTTTCTTCCTTGCTCACTCTTAAAGATTCAATATTGGGGGAGCCTCCATGACCGGAAGGTACCACGCTCAAATTTTGAATCCTGTGTCTGGGGGCTGTGTCATCTCCTTCATCTCACCATCCGCTCAATTTAACCTATCTGTGCACAAAGTTGGCCTGAAACATTGATTGATTGATTGATTGATTGATTGATTGATTGATTGATTGATTGATTGATTGATTGCTTGATTGATTGATTGATTGATTGATTGATTGATTGATTGATTGATTGATTGATTCATTCATTCATTCATTCATTCATTCATTCATTCATTCATTCATTCATTCATTCATTCATTCATTCATTAGGCTCAATCAGTTGGGCAACAGTTTTAATATCTTCACACCCGGCGATGTGAGAAGATAATGTATCCTGTCAACACTCCCAGCAAACACGAGACGTTGACCCAGTGTTGGTCTAATTTTGGCCCACATCTGCGACGCTGGCCCAGCATCAAGCCAGCATTGGTTCAACGCCTCGTGTTTGCTGGGCTGCGGGTCTGGCATTGCATACTACTGGCGGCGAGTACAAGCCGACACCGACCCAATGTCTGTTAAATGTTGGGCCAGCGTCGCCGGGGCTGGCCAGTATCCACCAGTATCCATTTAGCCCTAGTCAGTACTTCATGCTGGCGGCACGATGCTTTGAATCGAAGCTGGGTTAATGTTGGCCCGCCGTCTGTGACGCTGGCCCACATTCAGCGTGGTGCCAAACATGACACGGTAACCTAATACAGGGCTAATGTTGGCTCAGTGTCGTAGACGGTGGGTCAACATCAGCCAAGCATTCGGTCAACGTCTCGTGTTTTAGCGCCTGCACGATAGACAGACTGAGACAGACGGAGCGGACAAGGGTAAGCCAACATGTCCCCGCCTCTCTGTGAGAGGGGAGACATAATTATGTTTGTGTTAATCCATACTCACATATACACTGATCACAGTAGTCATTGTTCCCCCACTGACACTGAGCACAGTGATAACATTGTGTTAATCCACACTCACATATACACTGATCACAGTAGTTATTGTCCCCCCACTGACACTGAGCACAGTGATAACATTGTGTTAAGCCACACTCACATATACACTGATCACAGTAGTTATTGTCCCCCCACTGACACTGAGCACAGTGATAACATTGTGTTAATCCATACTCACATATACACTGATCACAGTAGTCATTGTTCCCCCACTGACAATGAGCACAGTGATAACATTGTGTTAATCTATACTCACATATACACTGATCACAGTAGTTATTGTTCCCCCACTGACAATGAGCACAGTGATAACATTGTGTTAAGCCATACTCACATATACACTGATCACAGTAGTTATTGTTCCCCCACTGACACTGAGCACAGGGATAACATTGTGTTAATCCACACTCACATATACACTGATCACAGTAGTTATTGTCCCCCCACTGACACTGAGCACAGTGATAACATTGTGTTAATCCATACTCACATATACACTGATCACAGTAGTCATTGTTCCCCCACTGACAATGAGCACAGTGATAACATTGTGTTAATCTATACTCACATATACACTGATCACAGTAGTTATTGTTCCCCCACTGACAATGAGCACAGTGATAACATTGTGTTAAGCCATACTCACATATACACTGATCACAGTAGTTATTGTCCCCCCACTGACACTGAGCACAGTGATAACATTGTGTTAATCCATACTCACATATACACTGATCACAGTAGTCATTGCTCCCCCACTGACACTGAGCACAGTGATAACATTGTGGTAAAGAGCTGAGACAGAACTCATAGGTGACGTCACACATCAGGTTAACTTCACCACAGTCAGCCATTACCTTTGACCTCTCTGGACATTCTGAAGGCCACATCCTGAAAACAAACATAAGACGTGTTAAACCCTTGAGTCCTGATGTCCACTACACTATTATATCTGTGTTTTTTATAAGCAGATTTAACTCTTCTCCTGCTGTGACCGCATATATACACGGGTTGAAGCTAGTTTCAAACCAAATGGAATTACACTGAAAATAGTAAAATTAAACCCTTGAGTTCTGAAGTCCTTATCCACAGAGGCACTGGAATGTGGTGACGCGGCCCTCAGGCGATTTGTCTAGTAGGGGACGCGGATATGGAGAGCAAGGCTGCGGGCTGTGGTCTGAGGGAATCATTGTTGTGCGGGCTGACCACCAGGCCGTTGTTAGAATTGGCACAGAGTTTGAGCAATATAACTTTTACATAAGGTTTATTAAATAAGACCACCACGTTTTCATTAAGACCATTATTATCATGATGACCAAATACACATGAGACAGAAACTTGTGAAATATGAACCATCGATAAAGAAGCTTGCAACTACGTTCTTGTCCAGACTTCTCCTCGATAAACGATCCCATGTTTAATATATCAAGTTAGTTTCCCAAATAACATAATAAGGAACTAATAACTATACTGATATCTCAGTGTTTTATACACAGATTCAACCTTTCTCCTGCTGTTACCGTATATACACGGGTTGAAGCTAGTTTATTTTGTTTACCCCTTCTCCTGCTGTGACTGTATATACACGGGTTGAAGCTAGTTTATTCTGTTTAATCCTTCTCCTGCTGTTACCGTATATACACGGGTTGAAGCTAGTTTATTATGTTTAATTCTTCTCCTGCTGTGACTGTATATACACGGGTTGAAGCTAGTTTATTCTGTTTAATCCTTCTCCTGCTGTTACCGTATATACACGTGTTGAAGCTAGTTTATTATGTTTAATTCTTCTCCTGCTGTGACTATATATACACGGGTTGAAGCTAGTTTATTTTGTTTAATCCTTCTCCTGCTGTGCCCGTATATACACGGGTTGAAGCTAGTTTATTTTGTTTCTCCTACTGTGACCGTATATACACGGGTTGAAGCTAGGTTATTTTGTTTATTCCTTCTCCTGCTGTGCCCGTATATACACGGGTTGAAGCTAGTTTATTTTGTTTCTGCTACTGTGACCGTATATACACGGGTTGAAGCTAGTTTATTTTGTTTAGCCCTTCTCCTGCTGTGATCGTATATACACGGGTTGGAGCTAGTTCATTTCGCTTACTCCTCCTCCTGTTTTGAGCGTATATACATGGGTTGAAGCTAGTTTATTCTGTTTAATCCTTCTCCTGCTGTGACCGTATATACACGGGCTGAAGCTAGTTTATTTTGTTTCTCCTGCTGTGCCCGTATATACACGGGTTGAAACTAGTTTATTTTGTTTCTCCTACTGTGACCGTATATACACGGGGTGAAGCTAGTTTATTCTGTTTCTCCTGCTGTGCCCGTATATACACGGGTTGAAGCTAGTTTATTTTGTTTCTCCTACTGTGACCGTATATACACGGGGTGAAGCTAGTTTATTCTGTTTCTCCTGCTGTGCCCGTATATACACAGGTTGAAGCTAGTTTATTCTGTTTCTCCTGCTGTGCCCGTATATACACAGGTTGAAGCTAGTTTATTCTGTTTCTCCTGCTGTGCCCGTATATACAAGGGTTGAAGCTAGTTTATTTTGTTTAGCCCTTCTCTTGCTGTGATCGTATATACACGGGTTGAAGCTAGTTTATTCTGTTAAATCCTTCTCCTGCTGTGATCGTATATACACGGGTTGGAGCTAGTTCATTTTATTTATTCCTCCTGTTTTGACCGTATATAGATGGGTTGAAGATAGTTTATTCTGTTTAATCCTTCTCCTGCTGTGACTATATATACACGGGTTGAAGCTAGCTTATTCTGTTAATTCTTCTCCTGCTGTGACTATATATACACGGGTTGAAGCTAGTTTATTCTGTTTAATCCTTCTCCTGCTGTGACTATATATACACGGGTTGAAGCTAGCTTATTCTGTTGATTCTTCTCCTGCTGTGACTATATATACACGGGTTGAAGCTAGTTTATTCTGTTTAATCCTTCTCCTGCTGTGACTGTATATAAACGGGTTGAAGCTAGTTTATTCTGTTTAACACTTCTTCTGCTGTGACCGTATATACACGGGTTGAAGCTAGTTTATCCTGTTAAATCTTTCTCCTGCTGTGACCGTATATACACGGGTTGAAGCTAGTTTATTCTGTTTAACCCTTCTCCTGCTGTGACTGTATATACACGGGTTGAAGCTAGCTTATTCTGTTTAATCCTTCTCCTGCTGTGACTATATATACACGGGTTGAAGCTAGCTTATTCTGTTAATTCTTCTCCTGCTGTGACTATATATACACGGGTTGAAGCTAGTTTATTATGTTATCCCTTCTTCTGCTGTGACCGTATATACACGGGTTGAAGCTAGTGTATTCTGTTTCACCTTTCTTCTGCTGTGACCATATATACACGGGTTGAAGCTAGTTTATTCTGTTAAATCCTTCTCCTGCTGTGACCGTATATACACGGGTTGAAGCTAGTGTATTCTGTTTCACCTTTCTTCTGCTGTGACCGTATATACACAGGTTGAAGCTAGTTTATTCTGTTAAATCCTTCTCCTGCTGTGACTGTATATACACGGGTTGAAGCTAGTGTATTCTGTTTCACCTTTCTCCTGCTGTGACTGTATATACACGGGTTGAAGCTAGTGTATTCTGTTAATTCTTCTCCTGCTGTGACTATATATACACGGGTTGAAGCTAGTTTATTCTGTTTAATCCTTCTCCTGCTGTGACTATATATACACGGGTTGAAGCTAGTTTATTTTGTTTACCCCTTCTCCTGCTGTGACTGTATATACACGGGTTGAAGCTAGTTTATTCTGTTTAATCCTTCTCCTGCTGTGACTATATATACACGGGTTGAAGCTAGCTTATTCTGTTAATTCTTCTCCTGCTGTGACTATATATACACGGGTTGAAGCTAGTTTATTCTGTTTAATCCTTCTCCTGCTGTGACTATATATACACGGGTTGAAGCTAGCTTATTCTGTTAATTCTTCTCCTGCTGTGACTATATATACACGGGTTGAAGCTAGTTTATTCTGTTAAATCCTTCTCCTGCTGTGACTATATATACACGGGTTGAAGCTAGTTTATTTTGTTTACCCCTTCTCCTGCTGTGACTGTATATACACGGGTTGAAGCTAGTTTATTCTGTTTCACCTTTCTCCTGCTGTGACTGTATATACACGGGTTGAAGCTAGTTTATTCTGTTTAATCCTTCTCCTGCTGTGACTATATATACACGGGTTGAAGCTAGTTTATTTTGTTTACCCCTTCTCCTGCTGTGACTGTATATACACGGGTTGAAGCTAGTTTATTCTGTTTCACCTTTCTCCTGCTGTGACTGTATATACACGGGTTGAAGCTAGTTTATTCTGTTTAATCCTTCTCCTGCTGTGACTATATATACACGGGTTGAAGCTAGTTTATTTTGTTTACCCCTTCTCCTGCTGTGACTGTATATACACGGGTTGAAGCTAGTTTATTCTGTTTAATCCTTCTCCTGCTGTGACTATATATACACGGGTTGAAGCTAGTTTATTTTGTTTACCCCTTCTCCTGCTGTGACTGTATATACACGGGTTGAAGCTAGTTTATTCTGTTTAATCCTTCTCCTGCTGTGACTATATATACACGGGTTGAAGCTAGCTTATTCTGTTAATTCTTCTCCTGCTGTGACTATATATACACGGGTTGAAGCTAGTTTATTCTGTTAAATCCTTCTCCTGCTGTGACTGTATATACACGGGTTGAAGCTAGTTTATTCTGTTTAACCTTTCTCCTGCTGTGACCGTATATACACGGGTTGAAGCTAGTGTATTCTGTTTCACCTTTCTCCTGCTGTGACTGTATATACACGGGTTGAAGCTAGTTTATTCTGTTTCACCTTTCTCCTGCTCTGACTGTATATACACGGGTTGAAGCTAGTGTATTCTGTTTTATCTTTCTCCTGCTGTGACTGTATATACACGGGTTATAGCTAGTTTATTATGTTATCCCTTCTCCTGCTGTGACCGTATATACACGGGTTGAAGCTAGTTTATTATGTTATCCCTTCTCCTGCTGTGACCGTATATACACGGGTTGAAGCTAGTGTATTCTGTTTCACCTTTCTCCTGCTGTGACTGTATATACACGGGTTATAGCTAGTTTATTTTGTTTAGCCCTTCTTCTGCTGTGACCGTATATACACGGGTTGAAGCTAGCTTATTCTGTTAAATCCTTCTCCTGCTGTGACTATATATACACGAGTTGAAGCTAGTTTATTCTGTTAAATCCTTCTCCTGCTGTGACTGTATATACGCGGTTTGAAGCTAGTGTATTCTGTTTCACCTTTCTCCTGCTGTGACTGTATATACATGGGTTGAAGCTAGTGTATTCTGTTAATTCTTCTCCTGCTGTGACTATATATACACGGGTTGAAGCTAGCTGATTCTGTTAATTCTTCTCCTGCTGTGACTATATATACACGGGTTGAAGCTAGTTTATTCTGTTTAATCCTTCTCCTGCTGTGACTATATATACACGAGTTGAAGCTAGCTTATTCTGTTAATTCTTCTCCTGCTGTGACTATATATACACGGGTTGAAGCTAGTTTATCCTGTTAAATCTTTCTCCTGCTGTGACCGTATATACACGGGTTGAAGCTAGTGTATTCTGTTTCACCTTTCTCCTGCTGTGACTGTATATACACGGGTTGAAGCTAGTTTATTCTGTTTAATCCTTCTCCTGCTGTGACTATATATACACGGGTTGAAGCTAGCTTATTCTGTTAATTCTTCTCCTGCTGTGACTATATATACACGGGTTGAAGCTAGTTTATTCTGTTAAATCTTTCTCCTGCTGTGACTGTATATACACGGGTTGAAGCTAGTTTATTCTGTTTAACCTTTCTCCTGCTGTGACCGTATATACACGGGTTGAAGCTAGTGTATTCTGTTTCACCTTTCTCCTGCTTTGACTGTATATACACGGGTTGAAGCTAGTTTATTCTGTTTCACCTTTCTCCTGCTCTGACTGTATATACACGGGTTATAGCTAGTTTATTATGTTATCCCTTCTCCTGCTGTGACCGTATATACACGGGTTGAAGCTAGTTTATTATGTTATCCCTTCTCCTGCTGTGACCGTATATACACGGGTTGAAGCTAGTGTATTCTGTTTCACCTTTCTCCTGCTGTGACTGTATATACACGGGTTATAGCTAGTTTATTTTGTTTAGCCCTTCTTCTGCTGTGACCGTATATACACGGGTTGAAGCTAGTTTCAAACCGAATAAAATGCCACTGAAATTGATAAAATAGTTTGTGATAGATGCTCAGTTAATCAAATGATTGATTTTGGGAGATGTCTATTTTTCATATAGAGATATATTTTTCTAACGCATTTTCCAGCTTCAAATAAAGAAAAATACAATAGCAACCATTCAACAGGGCACGAGTTACACGCAAAACGCACCTTAAAATACGCTATTTAATCAGCTCCAAAACACACCAACATGTGCCCGATCACCAACGGTAATAGATTTTTTCGCCTTTGTGCTAGTTTTGCATGATTTTTTTTTTTTTTTTTTTTACTATTCACCATATACAAAGTCATACATTCATACATTCAAATTACATTCTCTCTTTATAAAATCAAAATTAACATCAATTCCATCATAAATTTTGCATATTTAAAACAATTGGTGATTCGCTCACTCCTTTAAAACAAGATTAATACATCATAATGTACATATAAAATTTAAAATCTGCTCAAGTGTATTACAATGTGAGTATTTTTCTGTACGACGAAGAATTTGACAGCGAAAATATATATCATTTCTTACAAGAGATAATATTGAAGAATAAGTTTTGTCTTTTATATTCATATGATTTAGAATCCAATGCTTGTATATACAAAAAGAAATCAATGATACAGCATAGTGAGGATCACTTGTTAACTTTGTACCAAACACAATATCTTCGAGCTGAATATTTACTGAAAGAGAACGGTTTATTATATGCCAAATTTGCTTTGCCAGCTTACATTTATATAAGAAATGGCTTATGCTATCAATTTCATTACATTGGAAACATATAGATCCCACAGAAGTATCCCACTTTGAAACCAACTCTCCGCATGCTAAAATTCTACTCAGCACTTTATAGTTAAATTCTGCAAGTTTGTTATCGAACATTTTTATTTTAAGAAAAATTGTATTTTGTCTTTCTTCTAAATTTAAATTAACAGACATGAGATTTTCCCATTTTTCTATATTTATCGGAGTGGGAATTTTATTTATTAACTTTTTGTAAAAATATTTCGTTTTATTTATTTCGTTTATATCTGGGGTTTCCTGGTCCATAGCTTCACTATCTGCTATATTCTGATATAAAGCTATAGTTGTAGCATCTATCACCTTTCTAACTTGCGTAATTTCAATTAAAATATTCCTTTTTTTCTTCACTTTATTAAAAATGTAATCTCCATCTAATTTGCCATTTAAAAATTTTAGATCCTTCATATACAATCCCAGCGTCAATCCAATTGTTAAAGAAAAGAACTTGTTTAACTTTATTTATTTTTATCGAAAAGTGTTCATTTCCCCATAATATCTGAGAATCGTCATTCTGTGCTTCATTTGTTAACATATATGCATCCAAAATTTGACAGTAAAAGGACGAGAGTTTATTGTTTTTAATTAGTTTAGAGTTAAAATGCATTTGCAACAACAACTTTAAATTATTACAAAAACTAAGCATATTTCGAGGTATAAAAGACCAATCTTCATTGTTTAGAATTATCCGTTTAAACCATGCTGCTTTTAATGCTAGAAAAAATGACTCAATATCTAACATATTGAGTCCACCTTCACTGACAGGTGCAATTAGAGTATTACGCCTAATGCGATCGCGCTTTCCCCATATAAATGTAAAACACAGTCTTTTCAGTTGATCTATATATATTTTTTTGTGAGCTGTAGTCTGAGCGATCAGAATGGGCTTGGGAATAGCAAGCATTTTTATAACAGTGATTTTTCCAAATAAAGTTAAATCTCTCTTCTTCCATGCATTAAACAGTTTTTCAATTTCTAATATTTTTTTCTCCCAATTCAGAGTGTCACATAAAGCTTGATTGCGCCCTACGTGTACACCAAGACACCTTATAGCTCCATTTATGTTACATGCTATACCATGTATAGAGCTCACATTTTCGGAGTCGTCTGCAATATACAAAGCTTCAGTTTTATCTAAGTTTAAGTTCAAACCTGCAACACTTTTAAATTCCTTTAATGGTTTAGTGACGAGTAAAACTTCGTCAGTATTGCGCAGAAATAAAGTCATGTCATCTGCATATTGTGCAAGTTTAATCCGTTTCATTTTACCATTCATAGATATTGATAAACCACGTAGTTCCTGTTTTATATGTTCAGCAAGGACGCCTGTAGCTATTATAAACAACAAGGCGGATATAGGACAGCCCTGTCGTATTCCTCTAGACAGCGAAATTTCCTCAGATAACCAATGATTATTTTTGCAAATTATTTTCGAATCTACATAGAGTGTTTTTACACATGTGATAAACGTCGGGCCAAATTTATACTTGTTTAATGTTCGCCATATAAATTGCCATTCTATACTGTCAAAGGCCTTTTCAAAGTCCAAAAATAATAATAATCCGGTTTGATTAACTGACTTTGCATACGCAATCACATCTTGTACCAATCGAATATTCTGGCATATAGAGCGTCCTTGAACATAGCCTGTTTGGCTTTCGTTGATTATATTAGGTAATATGGGTTTTGCATGATAAATCATGGGAAATAAGCGTCAAATTGTATGCCTGGTCGTGTGCTGTCGTCACCTGCGGCTTTGCGTTTTGCGCTAAGGCCCTGTGAAATTTGTTCATGTCACGAAGACAGTTCTCAACAAACACCAGAAATTGACTCTTTGTTGTTTTTATGTTGGGCCAGCGTCGTAGATAAGTCGAGTGGATACGTCATAAATAATTGATATAATGTCCTTGATACAACGTTATATGTTCCGCAGGTAATCGTGACGGAAGCCAGCATAAGATATACAAAACTGGTATAATAGAATACCTCAGCCAACAACATATGAATGAATTGAAATTAATTCTATTAATTTATAACCCATCAAAACGTCCGAATAGTTTATTTAATACGTTACTGATATCCCCTTGTGCTGCTGAATTGTTTGTTTCTATTTCATTCATTTAAAGCTGGAAATTGCGTCAGCAATTCCAGCTTTAAATGAGCTGACGCAATTTCCAGCTTTAGATGACAAAAATAATATTACTATTTATGGAAAATAGACACATTTCAAATTGATAAATAGATAGGTCTATTTATGAAAAGTGGTCATCTGGAAAAATGTAGTCATTATATGATTAAAATTCAGACCAATACATTCAACTCGAATTGCTAAAATGTTTTGTGGTAGATGATTAGTTAATCTAATAGTTACATTTTGAAGATGTATATTTGTTCATAAAAATAATTATTTTTCGTCATTTGGAGCTGGAAATTGCGTTAGCAATTCCAGCTTCAAATGAATGAAAAATGGTCTGAAAAAAAATCGACAGCAAAAGGGTTAAGAAATGGATGGAGACAAATCCCGTTACCTGTCTGTTGTATTTAACTCAAAGAGCTAACCGTCGTCGGGGATGGTGTTCTCTAAACAATTGACCTTAAATTGACCTTAAATTGATCTTAAACAAGTCATTGACCAAGGTCGAGCCAAAGATCTGGGTCACTCGCTGCCAACCCAGACTTTCCAGCCCAATGTTCACCAAATACGTGATCTCACAGCAAACACGAGACGTTGGTCCAATGTTGGAACAATGTTGACCATCTATCAAGGACGCTGGCCCAACATTGAGTCAACATTGGGCTACGGTGCAAAGCCGAAACCACACAAATTGTGTAATAACCACGTGACACAAAATATTCGCAAAATACCATATCAAAAATACAAACACGTTTAACCAATGCTGCATCAATGTTTGGGGCTAACGTCGTAGACAATGGATCAGCATTAAGACAGCATTGGTTCAATATTTGTTGTTTCCTTTGGTATGATGTATATTATCAATCTATTGAAGGGGTATAATTTACTTGCGATTTTTGGTGGGTATTTTGTACGAATTGTCACCCACTTCCAGACACAGTTTAGCCCATATGCTGGTTTAATGTTGGCCCAATGTCTGCGGTCCTAGCCCAACATTGGGCGGCCATATCGTGTTCATTGGATATTACAGTAATTAAACAGTGTAGATATTGACAGCAAAAATAAGATGGGGGCAAAGTCTACATGTTTATTATTCATAGTGAGTCTCCTTAAAGGGACTGGCCCAGTCTAAAATCATCAAAAAATCGGTGATTTTATTTTGGCTTCTTAATATGACCATATGATGTAAACATGACCATAGACTAGAACTGCACAAATTTTTTAATTTTTGTGCTGCGCATTCACCAGTTAGACTAGATATAGAGACGAAATCTCCGATTTCTAATTATTGACAACCATGTCAATGATAGGAAATACGGGAATTTCGTCTTTACATCTAGCCTAACTGGTGAATGCGCAGCGCAAAAATTAAAAAACTTTTGCAGTTCTAGTCTATGGTCATGTTTACATCCTTTGGTCATATTAAGAAGCCAAAATAAAATCACCGATTTTTTGATGATTTTAGCCTGGGCCAGTCCCTTTAACTACATGAATGGATGCTTCGTCACTGTAGTACGGAGCGTGAGCAGATTTCGTACGGAAGCTCATTAGTGTAAGAGCATTATAAATATACAATCCTGAGGGTAAAAAGTGACCCAAAAACTTCACTTCCTATTACAAGCTAACATAATAAAGGGTGATTTAGCAGCGTAGAGAGCGACAGCAAGAATATGATGGGCTAAAGTATACAGGTTTATTATTCATAGTTACCCTCTCAGTACGGGGATCGATTATAGACGTCAGAATCTGACGTCTATAGACGTCAGATTCTGACGTCTATAGACGTCAGATTCGTCAGATTCTGACGTCTAAAGTCGATCCCCGCACTGAAAGAATTAAAAATTCATAATGACCTTAGACCCATGACATAGGTATTCAAATACATCAGAAAGAGCTGACTAAGACATTTATGATGATTTCGAATTAAAAAGACCCTTTGGTCACCATGGTTTATACATGAATATTTTAGCGTCGTAAGGGTAAGGTCTACATCATGTAATCACATGATGGCTTCAGCATTATATATTTATAAATAGACGAAAATTATTTGAGCATTTGCTGAACGGGTGGCCGCATTTGTCTAATGCCAGAAGAGGAATTTACAAGAAGCCCTTAAAAACACAAAAAATTAACGGTTTTTCAAAGCGGAGAATGCACTATTTTGGTCTTGCATGTTTTGACCAACGATTTACTGATAATTGAGAATGAGGTGTAATTTACATAGACCTACCACCCTGCTAGTAATTATTGGATACGCCCGTGAGATAAGCTACACATAATAGCGAGGCGACGTAAGTTTGTGAACATTTGAATCTTTTGTAGCCTTTTATTATTTCGTGTGTGCATGCTGCGACTTTGGGCCTCCTCCTGTTACATCGCGATATTGCCATTATGTGCAGAAAGCGACATAAATCCCATTCACGGTTTCTATATTATCAAGGTAGACTACATCTAATAGCCATTCATTTCTCCACTACATTCCACCACTTTATAATGACACGGCAGAGTGGAGATAGTTGAGCTGCAGCCAAAAGGTGAGTGAGTGCTTGGGATTCACACAGTAAGTGTGTAAGCTGAATACATCAGCATTTACACCAAGCAAGACGGCTGGCCCCGATGGCTCATTCTTATTGACTGGAGCTTGTGGTTCGAATCCCTATCGGGCCGGATATTTGTCATCGTGGTTGTGCATATACAGTGCTCGAAACTGATCAAAGGCATGGAGTGTACTGTGCTGCCTATGAACTATGCACTATGAAGAACACGTTATTCGAAATAAGAGTACAGCATAGTCCCGGCTTCGGGCTTCCTTCTCAATGTGCAGGAAGCGACGTAGAGCAATACTGACTCACTCACTCACTCACTCACTCACTCACTCACTCACTCACTCACTCACTCACTCACTCACTCACTCACTCACTCACTCACTCACTCACTCACTCACTCACTCACTCACTCACTCACTCACTCACTCACTCACTCACTCACTCACTCACTCACTCACTCACTCACTCACTCACTCACTCACTCACTCACTCACACCAAGCACGCTGTGCAGGGTAGAGACACTTTACTCTGTATGGAGTCGTACATAGCATTCAGCTTATAAAAGTGGGCTTGGTGATCAAAGGGTGGAAAGTGAAGTAGGGCTTTATATATGCAGCTATATGTTAACCCTTAACCCTTTAAGCCCTCACGATGCATTAAAGCATCATTTTACATCCCTGAAAACACACTTAATTTTCCTACAACTAGGGGGTTTAGAATGACTATTTCCATGAGACTGGTTTGCCAATACATGGTAATTTTCTTAAATTTTTAAACCACATCAAATCATCTTCATCCACTACAAGTCGCGAATTGCGACAGCAATTCGCGGCTTGTAGTGGATGAAGATTACAATGGTAAATTCAGGCTTGAAAGGGTTAAAGCGCTTAAATATTTTGTATAAACCATGGAGAACAAAGGGTTATTGTTAATTTGAAATCATCATAAATGTCTTAGTCAGGTCTTTCTGATTCATTTGAATACCTATGTTATGTGTGTGTACGACCATTATAAATATTTTTGACTTTCAGTGCGGGGATCGACCTTAGGGTTTTGTTAAAATAATTCCAAAAATCCGAGAAAAACACGGAAGTGGGTGGGTGGGTCAAGCCCCGACTCGGATTTTTTTTTTTTTGGGGGAAATTTTGTATTTTTTCGTGTTTTTTGTGTTGTTTTCATGTTTCAAAATGTTTCAAAAAAAAATAGTTAATGGGGTGGGTGGGTGGTGTCTGACTAATCCGAGTTTTCTCGGATTTTTAACTTGACAAGACCCCTTAGACGTCACGAGAAGGCAGTAGGTGTCCCCCGCCCCCGCATTACAACCCTGTATTTTTGCATACACTTTGTAACATTATTTGTTATGAACTTGACTTTACTATGTATATAGGATGGGTCATCCACCACAGCAAACATGACACATCTACCCAATGTTTGACCAATATTGGGCCAACGTCGTATACGGTGTGCCAACATTGGTCAAACATTGGGTAGATGTGTCATGTTTGCTGTGATATATGCCATGCATTCCAGTTACTAGTAGTATACACTAGACATCGTACGTTATGGTTATGCAGACCACGTTGCCATTGATGGGGTAACTTCATATTTTGCGGACCAACATCTTTGACTTTGGTCCAACATTGCACAAATGTTATATAAATGTTTTGAGTTCACTGCCAAGGTGCATTTGAATGTTAATTAACCTGTGAGCGAAACGTTGAATTAATGTTGGTTATTGCTGTGGACGTCATGACGGTATCGTAAGCCACACACATCTAAAAGAGCGAACATATTTTGAACGAGAAGTTATCTATTATATCATAAGGCGTGTTACAAGCAGTGAGTAAACATGTATTTTACCTGAATCAGAAATGCTATATCAATCTGGTAATCCTCTAGTATGACAGCCTGGTATGTAGGCCCTACACAGCCACAATTCATTCAGTTCACAAACACAGTTAACCATGCATGAGATTGCAGTGTTGTTCATGTTATACACTTGACTCAGCCATGAAATGTATTAAATTTAGAATTTACATCATCGAGATCCCCTTTTTTGGCCAATCAGGTGGCAGTAGATTGTTTACATCAATGCAGATTACCCTTTCTGTTTGTCCAATAAGGTGGCAGTAGATTGTTTACGTCATTTTAGATTCCTCTTTCTGTCCAATCAGGTGTCAGTAAATTGTTTACGTCATTGTAGATTCCCCTTTCTGGCCAATCATTGACGTCAAATAGATTTATGTCAGCGTATATAATGTATTGAGCCAATGTTGTACATGGACCAACGTTGGTTCAACCTACCTTGTTTGACTGGAGCATATATCTAACTC
Source organism: Flabesymbios commensalis (assembly GCA_964017125.1). NCBI lineage: Eukaryota > Metazoa > Annelida > Polychaeta > Terebellida > Flabelligeridae > Flabesymbios > Flabesymbios commensalis. The sequence continues at coordinate 8,245,050 of OZ024902.1, read as the reverse complement.
AGAATATCTATCACCCCCCCCCCCTCTCCATTTGTCTTTGTATTTCATGAACACAGACTGGGAAAGCCTGTGTCTATATTTATCAAACCTAACGTTACAATATAGACATAGCTATACAAGGACGACGTGCCATATGGTTATACCCCCTGTGAAAATATGTTCATGATGTCATCAGCTTTTTATGAGCAGACATGAACAGTTCATGAACAGCTCAGCAATGTTCCGAAATGGAGTCTATGAAGTTTTTTCTTTAAATGTTCATGAACAATTTCAAGAGCAGTTCATGAGTTTTTTAAGAAAAAATCTGAATCACGAAATGTTCTTGAAAAGGACTAGATCAATTTCATGAGCACTTGATGAAATATTCATGAACATGACACATTCATTAAGTAGTCTTGAAATGCTCATAAAATATTTCATGAACAAATCATGATTTTGCTGAGCGTGTATCGTTCATGAAATATTCTTGAAATGTTCATGTTTTGAAGTGTATTTGTTCATATCGACTCACCGGACTGTGTGCATTACACCTGAGAACTACAACCTATTTGTCTTTGGGGGCAAGGTCTGATTCATTTATGTTACATAATATGATCTCTTAAGAAAGAACATATTTTGGCAATTATTGCAAATTTCACCTGGTACGTATTTAACAGTATACTTATATATAAAAAAATATTGCAGTTGAATAATTGGTAGTAATGGTTCATCAAGCCATATTATTCTTGATTCGGTTCATGATTATTTTCATTATTTAGTTCATGGTTGTTCGTTAAAGCTCATCACTTTGATGAATTATTATGAACTTGATAAAGTCTTGATTTGTTCATGGCTAGTTCATGAAAGTTCATGAGAGACAGTTTCATGAGCTGTGATGAATTGTTATGATCTTGAAATCTCAATCTAGTTCAGGGTTTGTTCATAAAAATTCATGAAGTTAGATTATCAACCACAGAATACATAATATCTTAAATTAATTAGGTTCTCAGTTTTCTGTTCAGTTCTGTGTAATAATGTGAGGGTGGGGGGGGGGGGTCTTTTATTTAACAAAATGAAGCTTAATTAGCTTGCTGTGTTAGCTCGGAATTAACCTCAGAAAAATATAATCCTCAATCAAGATACTAGAAAAGTCTTATACTCGGAAGTTAATGAATTTTCATGAACAACTTGTGGACATTCATGAACATCAGCATGAACTTAGTTTGTGAACATCATGAACTTTATAGTTTAAGTTTTTTTTTAAACATATAATGATACTCTCATGAATAATTCAATGCCACATTTTCATGAACTGTTCATGAAATATCCATGCACATTTAAAAAAAACATATGCATGAATGTATCATGAACAGTTCACAAAAGAGCTCATAAACTACTCAGGGAATATCCGTGAACATTAAATGGCCCAGGGCATTTCATGAATTATTTATGAACACTATTTGCTGGAATGGTTCATGAATAGTTCAAGTCACACAGACATCGCATTCACATGAATAGTCCATGAGCAGTTCATGTGAATGTGGTATCTTTGTGGCATGAACTATTCATGAACCATTCCAGGAAATAGTGCTCATGAACTAATCATCAACGGCCCTGGGCCATTTAATGTTCACGGACATTCCTTGAACAGTTCATGAGCTCTCTTGTGAACTGTTCATGAAATATTCCAGGATATTTCAAAGCAAGTTTATGAACTGTTCACTAGTACCTCGCACGGGACGTAGGGTCTATAGCCATGCAAACATGAGACGTTCATCCATCAGTGGTTCAATGTTGGGCCAGCGTCGTAGACGATGCGTCGGCATTGAACCAGAATTTAGTCAATTTATTGTGTAGGCCTAGATTTAGATATCCCATCAATCGCATGAATGTTAGCGATTCTACCAATAACATTATCGATGAAGTTTAGATACCATTCGCTAAAGTGGGTAAGTTTCCTATGGTCGTCTAATCTGCTAATAGTGACCATTGCGGCATCATGCAAGGTAGGGGTTGGGGGGGGGGGGCGGGGGTTACTCTCTACAGGAATTTCATCAATTGCACTGTGTTCTAACTTCAATTCCGTAAGATTCATTGCTCAACACAAACTTCTTAATGTCATCCAAACCCCCCCCCCCCACCCCCCAACCCAATTTAAAGAGGTAGTGATTTTTAAAATCAATGATGAGATCCATTTGGTTATATGTATGTATATTTTATCACTTGTATCAGTCGATTGTTGTCACAATTGACATTGTATATCTGCCGTCGAGATAAAAATGATAATATTGAGATAATAATAAGGGGGCACCATTCAATCTCGAGGAGGGGGGGGGGGGCTGGAGTATTTTCGGACAGACTCTGTGTGAAATAAATAATTTACTTTAAGAATTGTTCTATATAAATATGTAATAAAAAAAAAAATTCAGCGCGCCGCCTAGCCGGAGTGAAATAAATAATAATAAATACCCCCCCCCCCCCCCCCCCAGCTACTCGGTGGATCGGCTCCTTGTTTATGTGTCAAAGTGATCACCACTCCCCGATTTGATCAATCACTTGACCTTTGACATATGAGTATCCGGGTATCATCTTTTCACTTTATCATTCATCCACAGCCCCTTAACCCCCCTCTGTCTGGGCACACGACGTTGTTGCGACGTTGAATCAGCGCGGGGATCGATGTCTGTAGAACGTCAGAATCTGATTCTGACGTCTTTATAAGTCAATCCCCGCGCTGTAAGAGTAAACATATTTCTAATGGCTGTAGACCCATAACATAGGTATTCAAATGAAGCGCAAATATCTAACTAAGACATTTCTGATGATTTTAGATTGAAAAACCCCTTGATCTCCATGGTTTATACTAAATATTTCAGCGGTATAAGGGGTTGACTGCTCACTGATCAATGTCCAGCACACACGGTAGATATCTCAATAGATCAGAGAACAGTGTCTGTCAGAATATCACTGAATATAGGCCCTACACGTAACATGGTCAAGATAACTCAGTGGGTGTGATCAGAACATGTCTACCGTGTCTGTCTATATTTAGCGATTACTCAGCAGCAATTCATTATCCTGTATGTATTCCAAGCAATCACAAGACAATCACCCAATGCTGGCTTAGTGTTGGACCACCGTCTACGACGCTGGTCCCACACTGTCTTGTGTTTGCTGGGACCCTGGAAAAGGTACCTGTCACTTACTCAGTATTGTGGGGAACCTCCGTGACCGAGAGGTAGCGTGCTCGACCTCAGACCTCCAGGGTCTGAATTTCGAATCCTGTGTCTGTCACTTTGGCTACATATTATTAGTTCGGAGCCATTCTGCTATAACCCTGGATACTATGGGTACTTTGAGTATTTGAGTCATATACACCTACAGGTCCTCATAATTTAGAATCCAACGAGGAGAAATTGCCACCTGTGTTAATGGGTGACACCCTTTCAGTCAGAAGGCCCGTTATTTAAAGGGCCCGTTAGTCAGAAGGCCCGTTAGTCAGAAGACCCATTAGTCAGAAGGCCCTTTAATCAGAAGGTCCGTTAGTAAGAAAATCAGTTAGGTTTTGTGTCAGAAGGTTCGTTAGTCAGAATTTGTTCATTGGACTGAGAACAATCCTAAGGGACGCTCCATTTATTATCTGGACCCTGATAAAGTCCACGTGTTTTTTTTTTAAATCGGTAGTTCAATAAATAGTTTGAGGAAGAAAAATAATCATGAAAATTACAATGTGAAGAATGTAATAATGTGTTCTTATAAACAAGAAAAATCTTTTAAAAGTACACACAAACAAATTTCACAAGTAAAAAGTAAAACCTGTAGAACCCCATAAAGAAGAAATGTTGCGTCTCTAGGACATTATTATACACGTTCACCCATTAGTTGTTAATAAGACGACATAATCTTGATATGATCTTGAAATTTTTTTACTGGCGGTTCGTAGTATATTAAATTAACGGGCCTTCTGACAATCTGGCTGACTAATCATCCTGACTAGTTTTCTGACTAACGGGCCTTATGATTTACAGGCCTTCTTACTAATGTGCCTTCTGACTAAAAGGAAGACATCGTGTTAAAGACCTGTTGACATCTATAATCAGCTCAGCTGTGGCTTCGACGTAGACACAGCTGAGCTGAGTATAGATGTCAGCAGACATATTCCTTTAGAATACATTTATTATGGAAACAGGACAGCCGTTACCAGCCACTAGTCAGCCACGCCCAAAAATACATGAGTAATTGTCCATGTCTCAATAAATCTCAACTAACAGTTGTATCTATATTCAAACGAGAAAACAACACATGCAGCCATGGTTGTCCATGAATGATAATGACGATGAAGACAGTTGTGCTGTGCAATCCAACGGCAACATATGCTCACTTAAAGCATAGAGTTAATAAATAACTCTATGCTTAAAGCAGATGAGGCCCTTGGTGAAATATAAACCACACTCATTGCGAATGTCTGTGTGATTAAAGAGTTAAACAAACATAAAGACAAAACCTGGTGTTTCCCGGGATTTAATGTGTCATACGTGCATCATTTGTCATAATATCTGCTACTTCATCTGATATCAGGCATTTAATATAGCAGATAATACCTCTTGATACCAATGTGACCTCTTTAAGCGTCTATAAGTCCATCACACCCCAACATGTTTACCTTGCTGAGTACATATCTCACCACTCAGATACACAAATCAAACAAAGACACACTTAATTATTTACCAGCTAATAAGAGACAGTGATCCAATGATGGACAAAGTTTGGGCCAGCGTCGTACACAGTGGACTAACGTTAACCCGACTTTGGATCACTGTCTAGTGTGTGTTGGTTTACCATATGTTAGTCGTCGTCCAAACCTCTTCATCAGTTCAACGGTGGCGTGAGTAAATATTGACTTGACACCTTAGTCAGGAGAAGTTAGAAAAAAAAATGAAACAATATTCCTTACCAACAGATTTTTTTGTACCACGGTCTTGTATAAGGTCTGGAATGGACACAGACAATTTGTCTACTCTTGATAATAATAGGATAATTTTTAGGAGAGTAAAATCCAAAATGACCGACTCTCTCACAGAAATAACATAGGGAGTGATAACTAATCATCAATTTGCTTACAATGTGCTGATTGAAAGATTGGAAGTCGTTTTACAATAATTAAACGACATATGAAAAACGCCAAATGTTTCATTGATAGAACATTTTTTGCGCCTGTTTGTAGTCTATGTGTCAAATTAAATTACAATGGATTTATGATTTCCAGGGGTAACTACAGACTCTTCAAGTAAAGAATGGCGGATATTTGTCTTTATCATTTCTCCACCTTCATATGTATATATAAATATATCACCTGTCCAACATTATCTATTATCATCACAGAGATATTGCCAGCTGATACACCCTTTTCCCCCTAACTTACCATTAATTTCTCAACCACTTGAAGTTGTGTCTCGCTACCGCGACTAACACTTCAAGTGGGTGAAAAAATACTAATATTTGTTTTATTTCAAACCGAAGATTTGCAAATCTTGTTTGAAGACGCATTTTTTTCCCAATAACAGTGATTTGATCGGATAAAAAAAATTAAAAACGCTAATACTGGAGCTTGGATTTGTGATTTGCATTATTTTATATTGCATTAAAAATTTATTTTTCTTATTTAAAGGGACATGCCCAGGTCTAAAATCATAAAAAATCGGTGATTTCATATTGGCTTCTTAATATGACCATATGATGTAGAACTGCAAAAGTTTTTTTAATTTTTGTGCTGCGCACTTACCAGTTAGGCTAGATATATAAAGACGAAATTCCCGTATTTCTTATTTTTGACATGGTTGTCAATAATTAGAAATCAGAAATTTCGTCTCTATATCTAGCCTATATCTGATGTATGCGCAGCACAAAAATTAAAACACTTTTGCAGTTGTAGTCTATGGACATGTTTACATCATATGGTCAGATTATTAAGCTAAAATAAAATCACCGCTTTTTCAAGATTTTAGACCTGGGAATGTCCCTTTAATATACGATCTATATCCTTCTAATCTGTTATGGGCCCTTGTTACCTAATTTACGCTTGGTTATATTAAGCGTTATACCATAATACAAGCTAAGGACTGGACGTATGAGAGTTATAAACCGTTCAATGATTCATTACTCCTGATATTCCTGATATATATATATCTTTCGGTATTTTGTACAATCAAATAATCTTCGTCCATATTGCCACCGGAATGTGCCGAATAATTCATCTATTTGGATAAAAAAGGGTGTATTTGCCACTTTGTGAGTGAACACACCCTTTCATATCCAAGGTGACGATTCTGTTAGCTCAGTTATTTATAACGTATCAACATTTCAGTAGATAATTACAGGGGCATACACCACTCGATTCCCCATCAAGTCATGGCCGCTATTCAAAGCACATGTCAGTGCATGTCAGTTAAGGGTGGATACAGCACTCGATTCCTCGCCAAGACATAGGCATTTCATACGTTTGTATTTCCATTTTATTTATTAGAGAAACACGGTACGCTGGTCAGTAAATATATATTCACAAGATTGGAGTTTTTCACTCCCACAACATTATTCTGTGAAATTCAATGACCGCGACCTCCTTTGTTTTCACCCAGCTGGCTAATACAATGAAGATGGGGGAGGGTTCTTATATAACAGTGTTTTCACCGAGTGACGTCACTGCGTTTCACAGAATGAAATATAGGGGAGGGGGTGTTATATAACCTTGTTTTCACCGAGTGACGCCTCTGCGTTTCACAGAATAACGTGTTAGTATCCCAGCAAACGCGAGACGTTGCCCCAATACTGGACTGATGTTGGGCCAGAATTGCAGACGGTGGGCCAACAATAGTCCAGCATAGGGTCAACGTCTCATCAAGGAATATAGAAAGACTATATTCCTTGGTCTCATGTTTGCTCTGTAGGATAGGTCTACAAAATATGGCTGAGTGCCAACATTCACATGTTTACGCTGAATGGTAATTTAACAATTGAATCATCGCGACGACCCAGTAAGCACAAAAAGAAATGAATCGGGCTTTAGGCCACCTTTGTGCACATATAGGCTAAACTGGGCCAGGAGAACCTCCTGAGGATAGTGAGATGATTGAGATGACACTGTCCTCCAGACACAGGATTCGAAATTCGAGCCCTGGCGGTCTGAGGCCGAGCACGCTACCTCTCGGTCACGGAGGCTCCCCACAATACTGACTTTCACACGTGGATGGGGAAGAAACATTGTTTGTCCCAGTAAGCACAAAGCATTTGTATAAAATTTATACAACGTTGGCCCGACGTCTTCGACGTTGGTCCAGCATTGTATAAATATTATACAAATGTTTTGTTCTAACTGGGGAGGGTGTCTCAAACATGGAATTTGATACTATATAGTGCAAGAGCATTAGGGTTGAACCTGGAATAAAATTGCAGAAAGCTGATTTTTTCAGGAATGATACATGGACATCTCCCCAGACGAATTCCGAAGATGCCCCAAAAATCCCCTTTGTGCATTTTTTTAATTCAAGATGGCCGCCACCATGTAACGCCATTTTCGAAAAAAACAGGGGTATACCATAATTCCTCAATTTTGCAGTTCGAAAAAAATATTTAAGTGTCTCTACTTATGTTTGAGGACACAAAGAGTTCATCCAGATGATCTGAAATGATATCAGTACTTTTCTCAATACCAAAAATCCAAGATGGCCGCCATATTGATATACTGAGTATGTTGAGCGATCTCTTAAAAAAACGAAAATATGAGGTAACTATCTCGTTGTTGAGCCTAAAATGTATTTTTTGTCTAAACCCATTGAGTCTAGCACTTGTTTAGATCACCAATATTTTATTATATTGAATTTATCAACATAAATCCCACATACCGGTAGTTTAATGTTATGTAACACCATATAACGTCATTTTTCCAAAAAAAAACCAGGAATATACCACAATTCCTCACTTTTGCAGTTAAAAAAAAATATTTTGGTGCCTCTACACAAAAAGCTCATCAACAGGATCAGAAATGATATCATTCCTTTTCTTATCTCCACAAATCCAAGATGGCGACCATTATGTGAAGTGTCCCCCCCCCTCAGAAAATCACGTACATGCCATCATGTTGTTGAAACTTTTTTCTCAGGGCCATGGAATCTAGAATATATTTCCATCACCAATTTTTTAAATAGAATGTGCTTATCAACACAAAATCCAACATGGCTGCCATATTGGTTAGCTCTTTTAGCGCAGATGCCACGATTAAGCGATGGCCAACTGCTTTTTAATATGGGAATATAGATATAGATTGCACAAATTTACAAAATATCATATGTCAGAAATCATTGATTAAAAATTCTAACATCTCTCATCTTTAAATATAAGGGTATTTTTCATTCATTTGAAGCTTGAGATAGCGTAAGAAATTCCAGTTTCAAGCACAACGACTATTTCCAATGTAGGTATTTAATATAGTAGGCCTATATAAAATGTTTTTCGATTTTGGTTAAGTATAAGTTGTGATTATTATTGTGAATGTACATAATAACAGAGCTAAGTACAATATTACACCAGATTGAACACGTTTAACGTCAGGATATGATAGTTTTATGTCAGGATATATGAATATGATATCAGGATATGACACTTTAATATCATGATATGTAATATAATGTCCAAAATTGGTGTTTAATATAGCAAAATCACGTTATGATGGCTCAATACAGCTTTATAAAGGCAGTATATAGCGGCTAAACATCACGTTGCTGTATTAAAATGAAAAGATATACATCATATTATCACGAAATGCATTACAATTTCGTGATATATCATTTTAACATCACTATGACATTTTAATGTCAGGATATGACATTTGAATATTAGGATATGGTACTTGAATATTATGATGTGACTTTATACATTGATGAAATGACACATTGAGGTCACAATATAGCATTGTAATGTGATGATGTGTCATTATAATGACAAACATGCTATTTAATATCGAATATTGTATAATAGACTTGTCGGATTATGACATTAAAATAGGAAAAACATAAAAAACAGCTCGAAGTAAGGATCTGGCATATTTATGCCAGGATATTGGATTGTAATTTATCAGAATATGACACTTTAACATCATGAGATGGTATTATAATATCCAAATTTTGTCCTTTTATATCACACAATAAGATTTGAATGTCAAGATATTCAATTTTTTATGATAGGATATGACATTATCAAATCAAGATATGGCGGGCTTGGCGGCATTCTAATGTGACATTATAATGACTGAATATGACACTACAATATTTTAATGTGACCATAGAATGTCAGGCTTTGTCACTTTGAAGTCTGGATATGGCATTTTAATGTCAGGATATTATATTGTCATGTCAAGGTATAACATTTCAATAACATTATATTGACAGACGCACGTTACCATATGGTAATACCGAATCGACATAGAACATTCCAATATCAGGCTGGCACATGTCAGTTCAACATATATATCGCAATATAATTCAGTAAGTAAAGGCCTCTACATTGCTCGCTCAAATACCGGTACTCCAAAACTGCCAACAACAAAAGCACTTCGGAAGATTCAATAAAATGGAAAGTAATTAGATAGCGTTAAGACACATGCTCTTCGAACAGCATGTGGCCTTGCCCTCTTTTACTTTCATTTCCTCTTACACTAAAATGTCATATTGTGATGTTAATATGCTATATCATGATATTTAATATCGTGACAATATACTGAAAGATCCTGTCACTTTAATACCATACCGTGATGCTTAACCACCATATCCTGCATTTATAAAGCTGTATCCAGACATCATAACGTCATTTTACTATATTAAAGAGCAATATTTGTACATTACAAAACCATATCATGACGTTAATGTTTCTTGTCCTCATATTATCGTGACATAAAGAGATCATATCCTGACGATAAACTGTTACATCAATTAATTTATTGTCATATTCCGATATTCTGATGTAAAATCATCTCATTACAACACCATACAGTGCCATAATTTCATTACGAAATATTTATATCCTAATATTCAAAATGTAATATCTTGATATTTAAATGATATATTTCATGATATTAAACATATTGACATTCGCAGATCAAGGACAAAAGTAAGTATTTAAAAGTATTTAAAAGAGCATTGTTACAGGACGATTATCAAAGATGTCATGTACATGTAACGTGTGAGGCGCAAGTCCTTATCTTGTAATTGATTTTTGCTAGAAAGCCTCCCTTCAACGTCACCTACTGCCCCAGCCAACACGGGGCATTAATCCAATTCTGTTTAATTTTTGTGCCAGCGTCGAAGACGGTCAGCCCATATTAAAACAGCATTGGATGAATGCCTCGTGTTTAAACTCCATTATGATACAGAGCATATTTTGCTGTACAGGGGGGTGTGGAATCTACAGTCTGGGAACGGATTTTATATCATGGTCGTTTGTAACCAACGCAAACTGAAAGAGCAGTCGCCCCAGAAAGAGTTCTAAAAAGAGTGAGTTGCGGGTGCAGAGTGGCTTGTTCAAAGGGGGGGGGGGGGATCACACAAATCTAGACTATATTGTACAACGATGTGCTCTTTTTGTTCTGAGATTAATTTGTTAACTTGACGAATCTCAATCTACATTTCTAGTGGGAGAGCAGTTCGAAAACACTCCAAAGCGTCACCCACCATGGTAGAATTACCTATAACTACCATGTGGGATTCATGTTGATAAACACAATATAATAAAATATGGTCATCTAAATAAGTTCCAGACTCCATGGGTTCGGCTAAAAAATACATTTTAGTTTCAACAACGAGATAGTTATTGCATATTTTCGGGTTTTTTAAGAGATCGCTTAACAAAATATTATGGTGGCCATCTTGAATTTGTGGTATTAAGAAAAGTACTGATATTATTTCTGATCATCTGGATACCCTCCTTGTACTTTAAAACATAGGTAGAGACACGAAAATTATTGTTTTAACTTCAAAAGTGGGGGATTGGGGTATAACCCTTTTTTTTAAATGGCGTTACCTGGTGTTATTTTGAATTAACTACTATGTGGGATTTATATAATAAAATAATGGTGATCTAAATAAGTGTTAGATTCCATGGGTTTGGCCAAAAAATACAGTTTAGGTTCAACAACGAGATATATATCTCATATTTTCGTGTTTTTTAAGAGATCGCTTAACATAATCAGAACAATATGGCGGCCATCTTGGATTTTTGGTATTGAGAAAAGTGCTGATATCATTTCTGATCATCTGTATCAACTCTTTGTGCCTTAAAACATAAGTAGAGACACCAAAATATATTTTTTTCCTAACTACAAAGGTGAAGAATTAGGGTATACCCCTGTTTTTCGAAAATGGCGTTACATGGTGGCGGCCATATTGAATTAAAAAAAATGCACAAGGGGGATTTTTGGGGCATTTTCGGAATTCATCTGGGGAGATGTCCAGGTATCATTTCTGAAAAAAATCAGCTTTCTGCAATTTTATTCCAGGTTCCTGTGTTTTTTTCACTAATGCTCTTGCACTATATAAACGTTTATGTCTGTCTGTCTGCCTGTTTGTCTGTCTGTCACACACTTACGTCCGCACACTACACTATTCAGACCAGCTATTTAACCGTTGTAGCCCTAAGGATACTAATTATTCATATAATTTGTTTTCATTACTGACCATTTTGAGTATTTTTTACCCACTTGAAGTTGTGAGTCGTGACAACTTTAAGTTTAAAAATTTCTGTAATGCCTACCACACATTATATACGGTCCTAGCAGCACAAGGGTTAACGTATATATGAGGTTCTAACAGCACAAGGGGGTTAACGTATATATACGGTCCAAGCAGCACAACATACAGTCCTAGCAGCACAAGGGTTTATGTTTATATACGACCCTAGCAGCACAAGGGTTATTGTATATATACGGCCCTAGCAGCACAAGGGTTAACGTATATATACGGTCCTAGAAGCACAAGGGTTAACGTATATATAGGGCCCTAGCAGCACAAGGGTTAACGTATATATACGGTCCTAGAAGCACAAGGGTTAACGTATATATACGGCCCTAGCAGCACAAGGGTTAACGTATATATACGGCCCTAGCAGCACAAGGGTTAACGTATATATACGGTCCTAGCAGCACAAGGGTTAACGTATATATACGGTCCTAGCAGCACAAGGGTTAATGTATATATACGGCCCTAGCAGCACAAGGGTTAACGTATATATACGGTCCTAGCAGCACTCCTAACCAATAATATAAATCCGTTTTATCAGCAGGTTGAATCACTGTTGTAGGGAATAAAATGAGTGTAAAAAATTTCCACTCGGTTGATCTCTCAAATATGTGTACATTACAGTTTTCATCCACTTGAAGTTTTGGGTCACGTTAGCGAGACACAACTTCAAGTGGGTGAAAATTTACATTGTATAACGTAGCGGTTAAAGAGTTAAATGTAATTTTATCTGTTTTATATTTCCATTAGAAAAAATAGGATTATTCTTATCTTTTCTAATGAAAATAAGAGAAAGTTAAGACAAAGAGGTTATATATATAACTCGGTTAAAATTTTAAATCAAAGTTCAGATTATCAATGGGCGAACTCTAGTTCTTCTATTATATATAACCTCCGTAGTTAAAATAAAATCAAAGTCCAGATTATCAATGGGCAAGCTCTAGTTCTTCTATTATATATAACCTCATCGGTTAAAATAAAATCAAAGTCCAGATTATCAATGAGCGAGCTCTAGTTCTTCTATAATATATAACCTCATCGGTTAAAATAAAATCAAAGTCCAGATTATCAATGGGCGAGCTCTAGTTCTTCTATTATATATAACCTCATCGGTTAAAATAAAATCAAAGTCCAGATTATCAATGGGCGAGCTCTAGTTCTTCTATTATATATAACCTCATCGGTTAAAATAAAATCAAAGTCCAGATTATCAATGGGCGAGCTCTAGTTCTTCTATTATATATAACCTCATCGGTTAAAATAAAATCAAAGTCCAGATTATCAATGGGCGAACTCTAGTTCTTCTATTACCGCAAGAATGTGAAGAGTCAGAAAAACGGAAAACATCCTGTGGTTTAGGCGGCACGTAACACAATAATAGACCACATAGATAGCTATTCGACCAAAGTATATTTACTAACGCTATACAGGTTTAATGCACTGTGTGTTAAATCCACCACAAACGTCTTGTGGTTTGCGGGGGACGTTATTTTTTCCCTTGTTTATTTTGAGGAACGTCTGGTGTTTTAGTAAATAAATAAACCGCGCCTGATAGCAATAAGACTGCTATCGACCCTCAATAAAGATTAAATTTCCAATTGAAACTTGCAAAGGTTTGGCAACATACTGCAACGCAGACACACTGGAACTTTCCAAAGTTGGGTGTCTGCAAACAAAAAAATTCCACTAACGTTACCCCTGGTATACTATATAAACACCATTCTGATCCATGAACTCGTAATCAATATAACAGCGATAGAGCTTATTATTGTACATACAATGCTTTTTGAAACATTTTATCTAGACTATATTTGGCCAGTGGACGGGCAGCTTGCTGGACAAGAACACTCAACTTCGCTACTACTCAACTACGTCATCACATACTAAGTCCACCTTGCCCTATCAGGTCTGACCGTCAGACTACTGCCGGTAGCAGACAACTGCATAGATGAAGATGACTAAGTCGGACAAATATACCTCTAATAAACTCTGTCTCTCCATATTATATTCCGAGCAATGTAAAATCAAATGTATATCACGTTCTACAGACTTTTGGTCACAAAACTTAAAAAATTCTCAGTGACTGGCTAATTTTCAAAATCTCTCTGAGGAAGAATTGAACTGATTAAGATCTTTCCTGGCGTGAAAAATTAAAAGCTAACAAAATTCTCAAGCCCGCGATTAGTTTTTAAATTTTCTGTGAATACGTAGTTTTGGTTTACTCATTACACTTGCACACCAGGCTCCTGCATAATTGCTAGTCACAACATTCCTGCTTAACACACAAGATTGAGCGCTGTATTCATAGAACTCACTTTTTACAATGAGCCAACTATACCACCCAGTCATAATTATACTTTACCACTAAGCTCGACTGGAGTCGTTTTCAATCTATTTTGTTGACAGATTATATCACTGTTATTGGGTGTGTTTAAACATCTGTAGACGTCAGATTCTTATGTCTAAAGTTGATCCCCGCACCGTAAGGGTACAAATAGTTATAATAGGTATAATATAGGTATTCAAATGGAGCAGAAAGAGCTGACTAAGACATTTATAATGATTTCAAAATACAAATTTATAAGAACATTTTGGTCTCCATGTTTTTTTACAACAATATTCCAGAGCTTAAATGGTCAGGCAATATTCTACTACTCCTACATGACCCTAGTTATAATGAGCCCAATATATAACCCATTACTGGAAAAAGCTCAACATAAACCCTGTCCTTATCATATTGTGCTCCTACATGACCCCTGTTATAATAAGCCCAATATACAACCCATTACTATAAAAAGTCAAACATAAACCCTGTCCTTATCATATTGTGCTCCTACATGACCCTAGTTATAATGAGCCCAATATATAACCCATTACTGGAAAAAGCTCAACATAAACCCTGTCCTTATCATATTGTGCTCCTACATGACCCCAGCTATAATGAGCCCAATATACAACCCATTACTGGAAAAAATCCAACATAAACCCAGTCCTTATCATATTGTGCTCCTACATGACCCCAGCTATAATGAGCCCAATATACAACCCATTACTGGAAAAAGCTCAACATAAACCCAGTCATTATCATATTGTGCTCCTACATGACCCCTGCTATAATGAGCCCAATATACAACCCATTACTGGAAAAAGTCCAACATAAACCCTGTCCTTATCATACTGTGCTCCTACATGACCCCAGCTATAATGAGCCCAATATACAACCCATTACTGGAAAAAGCTCAACATAAACCCAGTCATTATCATATTGTGCTCCTACATGACCCCAGCTATAATGAGCCCAATATACAACCCATTACTGGAAAAAGCTCAACATAAACCCAGTCCTTATCATATTGTGCTCCTACATGACCCCTGCTATAATGAGCCCAATATACAACCCATTACTGGAAAAAGCTCAACATAAACCCAGTCATTATCATATTGTGCTCCTACATGACCCCAGCTATAATGAGCCCAATATACAACCCATTACTGGAAAAAGCTCAACATAAACCCTGTCCTTATCATATTGTGCTCCTACATGACCCCTGCTATAATGAGCCCAATATACAACCCATTACTGGAAAAAGCTCAACATAAACCCTGTCCTTATCATATTGTGAACAAAAAGAAAACGAGCAACAAAATACAACATTTCAATGTAAAGTTTATTGAACTTCATAGAAGCAAGACATATGTACTGTTTTCACATATTTAAAAAAAAACAGTTAATAAATATACTTATACATTCCGAATAAGTTATGTACAAATCATCTGACTACATAATATTTGAATCGTTAAATACTGTAGTTTTCCACTGTGGAATACAGTTAATGTCACCGTCCTGGCTATACTACAGGTCAATACTGGAGAGTTCAGACGGATATATATCCTAACCAATAATAAACGTGTCTGTCAAACTTTTCTCAACAGTTTCTATTGTATTTTTTCCCGTAGATTTCAAATCTGCCAGATATCATTCGAGATTATGCATATTTAATTAGCTAATTTGCATATTTCCAAAATGGCCGACAAAAAAGTAATCGTTTATCAAAACAGTGCCGGCAATCCTAGAAATGTGTTGTTTAGCTCTAAATTTGTTTTTTGAGATCCCATAATGCAATTTTGACGACAATAATAATTTTGTGGTCATTGGAAGGTCATAGGTCACGTGGCCATTGAAAGACAATATCCAACATTTACGTTTTAGCAAAAAATGCACAACTTGACCTTTTTTGGATAAAATGATGATTTGAATGCCTGAAATATATATTTAATTTGCGTTACATCTCATACACAAGACTATATTTATTAATACAAGATGGCCGCCATAATTAAAAATGGCCGCCAGCCGAATCCAAAATCAAGATATCTTAGCTTCTAGATATCATATTTAAGCGATCTTGGTGGCTAGATTAAGTTTTTTAGATCAAGGAATACAATGCCAAACATCCTTATACTGTCAAATAATTTTTTAGAGGTTTTTGATGTCTTTTTGATCTCCATAGTTTAATATTTTGTCAAAATTGTGTGATCCATATACGCCATCATATAGTTATTTTTGAATGACTTCGTCCCAAAATGAGTTTATAATTCGCAGTTCTGAATTCACATGCTAACATTATATAAAGTTAAACCATATACATTACATGTGTATGACAGCGATAAAAGAGGTAAATAAACATTTACATTATAATACGACACTGTTATGTTGTAGAGTATGTAAAACTACTACCCAGGGGGTTAACATCATAGTTTCTGGAAAACTGACAGTCTGACACGGCGTGTTGTAAAAGGTTGGGCGCCTGAAATGATATCTAGATATATTAAGGATCACAACCTAGGTGCGCAACCTTGCAAATGGACTACTAGAAATTGGCAGGAGGCCAATAATGGCTGCCATTACCAAAAAACCTTAATTTGTCAATATATCGGTCAATATTTATGATAACCTGCTTTTAAACTTGTCGAAACCAATTTTTTATGATCAATGATCAATATAAAGCCAACACTGAAGTGTTTTTATCTATTCTTAACAATAACTTAAACATGTAAGTGTTGGTGACATAATAACCAATGTTTTTTTCTAATAAAATTTTAGAAAATAAAATATGAGACAATGAGACTCCCAAAACATGAATAATAATAAATAAAAGACTAGATTTCAGACGATGATTGTCTAAAAAAAACTAGAAAAACACGAAAAGTATATAAATTAAGTTTAAGATGTGTTGATGATACATATGATATAGTTATAAAATTGTGTTACCTTCGCTATGTAGTGTAGGAAAAACGAATTCCATCCTTTATTTTGATTGAGAAATTGATGTGATTGAGGAACCATTATCATGATTATACTGATATATCTGCAAAGAATATTTTGTAAAAACTTATTGTGGTGAGTTAAAACAAATAGATTTTATCCCAAACCTATAAATCTATACATGTAAGTTCTCTACAACGCCAAAAGGCAGTATCTGCTTACTTTGAAAGTAAACAGATACGGCTTTTGCTACTTTGCAAGTAAGCAGATCCTGCCTTTTGGCTTTGCTCGGCAGTGTAAGTGCCTATACATATAAAATCTCGAGGGAATTCAGACAAGCGGGTCTGGCGCTGTTTACAAGATAAGAATGAATGAATGAATGAATGAATGAATGAATGATTGAATTAATTAATTAATTAATTAATTAATTAATAATGGGGTTTTAGGCCACCTTTGTGCACATATAGGCTACACTGGGTCAGTTTACAAGATACATTGAATGAGTCTATAGATCAATATGATCGAGTCAATCATCAAACAGATTTACCAATTTTTTTTACTTGTTTAATCTGTTTAATTGGTCGATTAAATCACAGATATTGAGAACGAAATGAGTGCGTCCCCTTGGATATGAAAGGATGTATCTGCCACTTGGTCAAGTGGCAGATACACCCTTTCCTATCCAAAGAGACGAGTGTTGCAAAAATCAAGATTTGCAAATGTTCGGGCTCAAATTGAACAAATATGAGTAATTGTCACTCACTTGAAGTTGTGGGTCGCGGTAGCGAGACACAACTTCAAGTGGGTGAAAAATTAAATAATTCCTTAAAGGCTGGATCACTGATTTCCACTGCAGTAGCTATTCTGATATGTTGGGACTTAACTTTTAAAATCACATATATTTTTAGTTACTTGAAGTTGTGGATCGCGGTAGAGAGACCCAACTTCAAGCTACTGGGAATGTAAGTTTCCTAGCTCAGAGCTCTATAGGTTAATTGACCAGTCTTAGGATCAGTGTTAAGTCTACTTAAAAGTATCAAGCCAAGATGAAGATGGAAAGCTGCAAATGGAAATCTCGCGTGGATCTTAACTGAACTATATGTATATACGGCGGCGCCGTCGACTGATGAACACACATATGCATCCCGGGCGATGCACAATGGACTTTAAATGAACACATTGGTAACAGCTCGTCACCATTGTAGTCGTATCTATCAACTTGTAAAGTGGCAGTAACCACCCTTGAATATTAAAGTGACGATATAATGTATAATAATTACATTATTACCACAAAGTCTTCGTAACCAAAGTAACCTTTTTGTTCCAACAAATTAAGCAAACAATAAATTATACTAATAGTGCCCTATGTAATAGTGCTCTACATATAGGGCCCTAAAACGGGCGCTAGCATACCATGTATAATAGTACAATTTCCTACAATTCACAAAAGGTAGCGTAGGATCTACTGAATCAACTTCAATAAATAAATGATTATGAATCAAAATAATTAATTAGATGATATATTTAATAAATTCGATGATATATGGAAACCCAGTAAACAAGACACTTTGGCCCAGTGTTGGTTCAATGTTGGGCCAGAGTCGTGGACGGTGGCCCAGCATTAAACCAAAATTGGAGCAATGTGTTATCTGAGATTAAGTCTGCATTATAAAGCGTAAAACACAGCAGCGTGAAAATGATTTTATCATTTCCAAAACACACTGCCGCGAAGGTTAATTTTCGCCTTCGTGTCAGTGCATGTGTTTAGGAAATGATAGAATAATGTTTTTGATAATTTTCACATTTGTGTGTTTTACGGTTTCGTGCGGGGATCGACTTTAGACGTCAGAATCTGACGTCTGTAGACGTCAGAACTGAGATATTTACGTCTAAAGTCGATCCCCGCGCTGTAAGAGTAAAATGTAAGCCGTACACCCATAACATAACATAACATAAGTATTCAAATAAAGCGGAAAGAAATAACTAAGTCATTCATGATGATTTCAAATTGAAAAAACCCTTTGCTCTCCATGGCTTGTGTAAAAATACTCCATTGTTTTACGGTTAATGTACTCACTCTCCGCACTGTTGACAATGACACGTCAATCTGGCAATATAAGAGCACTCTGGCACCTCGTCAGGACACTCAATGGCACAAGGACATGACAATGGCATACTTAAGCACACATTAAGTGATTTCTCGGTTTATAAACCATTAACTTCATTCAGGTTTAATGGCATATTTCAAATACAATTAATTAAAAAAAACAGCATAGTGCCCGCCTAATGAGTTATGGAGGCTCTCACTTTTCATTTATACTAAGATATATACTTGGGTATTTGGTGAAATCGAGACATTTTTGTAAATTGCTCTGGATGGTAGAAAGTTTCAAGTAGCGTGGGCCGTTTTAAGTCTACAAAGTCCGTTGCTGTACAAAACATTTCAGCTGGATTTTTTGCAGTTTATTTTATGTTTTTATATAAGGTGACGTTTTATATTCTGACATCGCGTACAAATCAGTCGATTTACAGTTCAGCCGATGGTCACAAGACCTGCTATTTCACAAGTGAGTTCAACGCCCCGCAACTGTTACAAAATGAGCCTTATCACATTGTGTTCACATTATCAGCTGTTATTAGTCATTCACACCAGAGTAAAGTGAAACACGTGGGAGTGACGTGCTTTTCACATGGACACAGCATTGAAACAACAATGTACCAGCGACTGCGTTAAGAGGGAGTAAACATGTATATCTTTATAGCAAAGCCGTCCCTGATATTCGACAAACTGATTCGTAACACATGTCACAGTCAATCATTTTATAAAACATTTTTTGCTGGATTCTATACAGTTTAACCGAGTTTTATGT